>CAMXCT020005057.1:63989-238989 GCA_947184155.2 Cladocopium goreaui | reverse complement strand
GACATGTTGCCATTTTTTTTGTTGCCTCAATCCCCTTATCCTTCGGTATCCTTCGGTAAGGGGAAAAGGCTAGCTGGGAAATCCCCGAACGAAATGTGATTTTCCCGCGTTGTGTTTCAGGATTCCTTAAGGCCTTAAGGATGGTCCACTTCATCGACATTCACCATACTTCACCATCATTTTCTGATTGGTGGTGCGATAACCATCTTGAAACATATGAAAGTCAGATTGGGAAGGATGTTCCCATATATTATGGAAAATGAAAAATGATTGAAACCACCAAGCAGTTTTCCATTCATGGTCGGTTTCCCAATGTATCTACCCCAGTATACTCCAACAGGGCCGTCCGTACCTCCTTGATCGGCGTCGTGCGTTTCATCATCGGTGCCGTGGGGCGGCAGAAGGACCTGGGGAGGCCAAATTGATGCGAAAACCATGTTTCTTTTTTGAGGTTATCCATCACATATTATCAAACATGATGATTTAAGATGATTTAATATGGACACATCATGATGTCATGGTTTAAGATGATTTAACATATGGACCAAAAAAATGGTGAAAAATCATCCTGAATTCAGGCTTTTATGCGGGTTTATAGCCAAGTTATAGGAATCTGACATGGCATCATATGGGCTCATGGAAACTGCAATCGATCGGAGCCGTCAGCACAGGAAATGTCTCATGGCAGTGACGCACAACGCATGGAGAATGATGCAAAGCATTTGAAACAGCGAGCAGAGAGCAGAGCTCTGGACAATCTCATTTGACTGCATATATATATTATATATATATTATATATATATATGTATATAATATATATATACATATTTAGAAAGAGGTTTTTAAACGCCAATGAGCGTGAGTAACGCATATACATTAATAAAAAACATACACGCTAATAACGCCAATCAAGGTTAATCACCAAATTTTCGATAGTCAATCTACTTCAATATATATATATATACACATATCCATAACCCAGATGCTGGTTTGATAAAGGCTCCCATAACCTCCTATATGTGTTTTTGTTTGAACTAACCATATAAGACTTATAAAAGCCATATAGTAATGGTTAGTTAAAAAAAAACATATAATATATAACTAGATGGTTAACCATATAAGACTTATAAAAACCATTCATTAAATATATCTTTTGTCTAACCATCTCGTTGTCACTTCATAACCCATTCAGTTCGATGGTAACAATTCCACAAGTGTAACACATTACCAGTTCGCGCAAGACACATGATAAATATTCATAGTTTAGTAAACAGCGCAAACCATGTATAACCCGAAAGATGCCTTCAGCCACATCTTATAGATAAACTATTCACTTCCAGAGAGTTGTTTGTCTTCTAAGCATAGTCATGACGTTGTATATTATAAACGATTTTAAACTCATGTATATACATATTTGACTAACCATAGTTATAAACTTAGAGGCCAATAATCAAAATAACCATTCATTTTTTCTTAACCATAGCTATAACTTATAACATTAGAAGGCAATGACATAACCCATATATAGATGTGTGCTTTGTTTAGCCATAGTTCTCATCATTAGAAACCAATAACTATAAACCAGAAAAAAAGTAAAACATGGGTTACTTATGGTTACTTCAAGCAATTCCTTTGAATTACATGGCTATGAGTCATAACCCTGGTACCATTCGTGAACCACAAAACAGCTGGGATTTATGGATGTTCATCATGTTCATCCCATTAAAAATTGATACTAATAGGTTTTGACCCATCCCCACATACCAATGTTTTTTTTTCTAACCACCCCATAATCACAGCGGCTTAGCGCATGCTTGGCCCCCCAGGCTTGGCCGGAAGAAAGTCCGAGATCTCGCAGTACCTTTTTGGGGAGTTTTTGATCCAAAAAAAACCACGAAAAAAAGGGGGAAAATGATGGAACATCTGGAAAAAACCATGATTTAACCATCATGATGATGATTTGATGATTAATTTGACCATCATAATTTCATAATATTTAACTCCAGATTCGACGATAATCATTTCACAATGATGCTTAAAAAAACATCTGGGTGAAAAAAAGCATCATTATGATTTGACCATGATTTGACCATGAGAAATGAGGATTTACATGATTGAAAAATGTGAGCGTTGCAAAAGAAAATGAGGATTTAACAATGATTTAACCATGATTCAACATGTTTTAACGCGAGGATCCAACAATGTTGAATGTCAAAGTGTATGTTTCATTAAACTTCAAAAATCCCTGAAATCCCGCAAAAATCCCTAGTTGAAATCCCTATTGATGGATGAAATCCCTGAATCAGTCCCTTTACCCTCTGGTAAACGTTTAAATAACAAACTGGAAAGATCCACCATGCTATCAATGGGTAAATCCACTATAAATTGTCATGTTCAATAGCTATTTTGACATAACCAGAGGGTATATTTCCTAAATCCCGGGACTGATTCGTTGCTTCATAGCCCCTCCTCCCATGATTCCCATCATTCCCATCCCCTTGGGCCCCTTGGGCTCACTCAGGCGTTGAAGTTGTCCTCGGCCAACCGTTGATGATTGGAACTTAATAAACATTAAATATAGTACAATAACCTATTAATGCAATTACAATATCATATTATATGATAATTATGATATAGTATTCAATTATAATATAATATTATATATAGTATTACGTATATGATACTGAATGACTTCATAGAAACAACTACACTATATAATATATCATAATATAATATATCATAATAGAATATCACAGAATATAATGTAATAAAACCTAATAGAATATAGTATAATATACCGTCGAATTTAGTATGACATTAATGGGGATAAACCGCTTACGCATCTTAAGATATCTTAAGTGATGAGTCTTTTTTTTCCATACGTATGTACTTACCTTTGTAACCGGAAACACCACCCAAATTTGTTGACTTTTAACATCCCACCATACTTTTAACATCCCACCATACGCAGCGTTGCATTGTTTCAAAATCCCCGCATCGGTGGGTAAGGACGCATCATGCCAGATCATCGACATGTTTTCAGGGATCAAACATGAACATATTTAAAATTCAAGATGAGGGTGACATTCAACATCCAACAATATCTGCATTTTCATGAAACACATCTGGTCAGCATTGCCATATTTTCTCAACCTGGTATATGATGTTTCTATATTCGACTGTATCTATATGAAAAACATGTTCTGTTTCTACATGTATACGCAAACAACAACAAAGCCAACTAGTAACATACCCATCCAAAATCCTGAGATTTGCTGGCGGAACTACCTGAGGGATAAACTGGCAACCAGTTTGTGTTCAGTTCCACTGGATGTTGACCCTCATTTCACCAAGGGAAACAAACATCTTTTCACAGAAAGTGGGGAAGACACCTGGATATAATTACTTGGGTTCTACCCTCCATGATCTGTCCCATCTATGTTCGTTCAAAAATCATGTTTCTAGAAACTATATCTCAAACCATCATCTTGCTGCTGTTCAAAAGACCGACTAAAGCCGCAAACAATCGTTTTGTACTAGTTAAACCCCCGTTTTTCCTGCATCTATATATATATATAAATCTCTATTTCATGCTCTCAAGCGGAACCCAAAACAAGGCCTCAACGATAGTGTAGTTGAAGGGAACAAATATGCGGTTTTGATTTTCTATAAAAGGATGGGGCCCAGTGTATATGAACTCTATGCTGGCTAAATCAACATTTTCTATGATTAACTGCGGTAAATCCCAATTTTGCAGTTTACATTTCCGTATTTTTCGCTGGTGAAATCACTATTTTCGATGAATCTTATAGTAAATCATCTTAAATCATGTTTGGTTTTCTTAAATCATTTTTAATCTGTTTGGTTATCACTCAGTAAATCATGAAAAATCTCCATTTTTGCTGAGTGAAATGTCACTCTCGTCCCCTACGGCCCATTCCGCCGGGCTGCGGCATGAAGACCTGCACGGAGGACTCCGCAGGGTGCCCGGACCTGGGCGAAAACATGATTTTTTGGTGATTTAATGGTGTTTTAATGGTGATTAATGATGATTAGTGGTGGTGAATGATGATTAATTATATATCATTATATATCTGGTTGGTGGTTGACCTACCCCTCTGAAAAATATGAAAGTCTGTCAGTTGAGATGATTATTCCCAATATATGGGAAAATTAAAAAAGTTCCAAGCCACCAGCCAGTTTTGAGTGGTGGTAAGTTTAACCATTAGGGCCATTTTACCATTTTGGGCGGTGATACATGATAATGATAATGATAATGATAACTGATAATCACCCAAAAAATTGGGTTATTATCCTATTCACATCCATAAGTTGGAATATGTGGCCTCTACAACAATGGTGAACATCTAAGCCACTCATTGCTTAGGATTCTGTTTTATTGTATAGTTAGTGGAAATATGATGGTGAATGGGGATACACTATCTGAAATATTTTGTTAAGCATCGATGTGCTAGTTAGATGTTCACCAGGCTGCCAGTTTTTGGTGTGTTTCTTTTATCATCTCTCACGCTGTGAAACGGAAGGGCCAAAGCTCATGATTCGCAGAGTGGATAGGAATCTTTTCTCATTACCAGAATTATGTTTCACGAAGAACTGGCAGAAAAATCATTGGGTTTTAGAAAGTTTTATATTAAGATTATTGTTGCACTCAAGTGTTGACATGTGTTTGACAGTAGTAAAGGTAACCACCAAAAAATGGAGCCTCAATATTTGGGTTGTATAAAAAAACCATTGGGTTGCCAAAGGGCAGTTTATTTTTAACACTTATATTTACACTATATATATATATAATCAAGAATTATACGTACTAAACCTATCTTCATGTATATAGACCTTTTGAACATGGGTAGTGGATCTAATGAATTTTAGATTGTATTTACTTTTGGTAAAACTACGGTCAAACGCGATCGTTTGCCCGGACCAGGAAAGATCATCATCGTCATTATCATCATGATGATCATCATCATCACCATCATCATCATCATCACCATTGTCATCATGATCATCATCATCATCATGACCACCATCATCATCATCACCATCATGATCATCACCATCATCATCATCATCATCGTCGCCGTCGTCGTCATCATGTAACGATGATGAACGAGCAGGATGACACCCCAACCCCCCAACCTAAACGGTAATGATATGTATCAAACAGGGGTCATGGGGAAGAATCCGGCTTGCAATGATGAGAAACAATCAGGATACCCCCCCACCCCCCCAACCTACAGTAAATGGTAGTAATGATATGTATCTTTCAGGGGTCATGGGGAAGATGGTAATCTTATAATCATACAGGCAATTTGCTGCGCGGGTGAGACGGGCCCGCTCTGCTGGGGTGAGCCAATCCAACAAGAGCTGCTAAGCCTTCATTCCCTTGGGTCGCGACTGTATGTTACTGCGGCACGGCGAAGTGTCAATGTTGCCATGAACTTCAGATATGGATGAAGATTGAATCAGCATGATTAATTAATTGGCTGTTAAAACAGAACAGAGACCCCACATGGTATTATATGTATCCAATCATGATACAATTTCCATGCATCTATACTTGAATCCGTATGGTATGATCAATATCCCAACATATATGATCATGTTATGCGGATCAACATGTATTCATAGTTATCTTAAGCTATATGTACATGTTGTGGCCTTTGAATTCTTGGGCAAGCGATAGTGTCAGCGCGTAAAAATGCTTTTTTACACATCACAACTGTATTGCAAAATGTAATTATGCACAATTCTTTGAAGACTTGGGCTAGATATGTTTGTACACAGAGTCTCCTCCAAAGGTTCGAAAAACCTTTCAATGTTCACATTCTAACTACTGTATTTGGTGCATCAGTTGGATGGTTTTTAACCATAATAGTGACTTGGGTGCCCCACACCAGGAGTAATTCTTTGCTTCATCTGTTTTCTCTGTAGCTCTCCATGTAACTGTTTGTTTGCATGCACAAGGCTGATTAGCACATGTGCCATTTGAATCCATTTGACCGATCAGAATCATTGGCCAAATAGCATCAAATAGAGTCAAATAGTTGTTTTTGTTCCATCGAAGCGTGTTCAAAGTCACTTCATAATCATTTTTCAGAAACTAACATCATTAACAAAGATGCAGTTTAAAGTCATTGCTTGGCCATTTTACAGGTCATTTCATGAACCATCGCTCATTGATATCCTCCAAAAACTCCGAGCAGCTCATCCAACTCGAAGTTCATCCCGATGCCTTCACAGAAAAAAGCGAGACGTCACGTCGCCATGTCGCCGAATGAGCCAATAAAAATACCATCTGGTTATGACTAACATAGCCATGGAAAATCCCAACCATAAATGGAGGTTTATAGCTGGGACAATCATCTATTTCTATGGGCCATGGCTTCCATGGCTATGTTAGTCATAACCAGAGGGTACATAAAAATAGCCTATCATCCCCTATCCCTTCTCATTATATGAGTTGCTTGAGATAGGGCCAGATCATAACCACAATATAGTGCCATATAAGTTCTCTATCCACACTAGTTAAGTGCCATATTAGTGACCCCTATTAGCTACAAAAGTATGGCTTAGTTCATTTCACCACACCGGGCCAAACACGGATGGATGGTGAATTCAAATGCCATGCGATGGGTGGAATGTTTTCCAGCAACTCTTGGGAAAGCCCCAACGAGGCTCATAGTGACGAAAAACAGGACATGATCATCCTGTTTTATCAACAACTTAAACTTGGATAAAACGTGTTCATACTTCTAAGTTGTTGTATCTAAAACAAGATGTTATTCTTCCTCAACTTGCTTGCTCTGTTGAATTTATTACAGAGGTGCCAACGACAAAGACAACCCATCTGGCTAATTTGCAGATGTCCCATGAATCAGGAAATTGCATCTTATAATAATGAATCACATCGGTTTTTGTTCTGGATTTCCACTATAGCAATTCACTTTTTTTTATCAAGGTTCGGCCATGAACGGATAACTCACTGAAAATCCGAATTCCATCATTTCAAAAAAGTGACGTCGTGACCGGCTGAAGGTCGTAAACCAATTTATCCAGGTCAAATTGATATACTACTTATACTACTATATCCCAATCTATAGAAATGTCCTGTCATCGTTGAACCATGAACAAATTTATATGCCCCTATCCCGTCCTATGGACGATCATCCCCACTAAATAAGGTAGTATATACATAACCCCTTATCACAAACAATCAACGATGATATTTGTTCATGGCTCACTTAGATTCCCATCATGAAAATAGTTTCGGTCGCCCAGTTCCCATCGATATCTGCCTGCACGTTCCAAGATGTAGAGCAAACGCAGGGGAGTTACCTTGCGACCGGCGGCGTAAAGTATTCGATTCGACATAGTTTCCATATGTTTCCATCATTCAAGAACCATATGGAGAGGAAACCCACTTGCATGTTGTAAACCAAACTGGCCAATTGACTGCCACACCACTAGGTTAGACGGTTAGACGTAAAGTCATATCCCAGTTCCTTCCCATCATCAAAGGAAGTTGGGAAGCAATACTTCCGAGTTACGAATGACTTTTACTTGGTGCAATTGACTATGATGAAGGGTGGTAGATCATGTAACAATACATAATGTACCAATACATCACAAAAGAATAAGAAGCAATGAAATTGACCTTGAGGAAGGGTGGTAGATCATATAACAATACATAATATAACAAAACATAATGTACCAATACATCACAAAAGAATAAGAAGCAATGAAATTGACCTTGAGGAAGGGTGGTAGATCAATGCATAATATAACAATACATAATGTACCAATACATAACAAAAGAATAAGAAGCTATGAAATTGACCTTGAGGAAGGGTGGTAGATCATATAACAATACATAATATAACAATACATAATCTAATCAAAGGAAGTTGGGAAGCAATACTTCCGAGTTACGGAAGTGGCGACGAAGGGAAGTGGTGATGAAGGGGAGTGGTGAGGAAGGGAAGTGGTGATGGCGGGAAGTGGCGACGACGGGAAGTGGTGAGGAAGGGAAGTGGTGAGGAAGGGAAGTGGTGACGAAGGGAAGTGGTGATGAAGGGGAGTGGTGAGGAAGGGAAGTGGTGACGATGGGAAGTGGTGAGGAAGGGAAGTGGTGGCGATGGGAAGTGATGAGGAAGGGAAGTGAGAAGCGATGGAATTGCTGACGATGGGAAGTGATGAGGAAGGGAAGTGGTGACGATGGGAAGTGGTGAGGAAGGGAAGTGGTGACGATGGGAAGTGGTGAGGAAGGGAAGTGGTGACGATGGGAAGTGGTGAGGAATGGCAGATCGCATTGGAATGGCTGCATGAATGTTGCATGGGCTTTGTTGTGGGGAGGAAGCCGGAGCACGAAACCTTGTGTTTTTCCGTGTAAAGTGGCTGCAGGCGGCGATGAAAGGTACCTCGTCTGTGCGACGGGTGCGGCTGCGGTCGTTTTGTGCGCGAATTGTTCCTCCTATAAGGGTTTTGCAACGAGTGGTTGTGTCTGTGTGCGTAGTTCTATGCGGTTCTTGAAGCTGTGGTGGCAGATCGCATTGGAATGGCTGCATGAATGTTGCATGGGCTATGTTTTGGGGAGGAAGCCGGAGCACGAAACCTTGCGTTTTTCCGTGTAAAGTGGCTGCAGCCGACGATGAAAGGTACCTCGTCTGTGCGACGGGTGCGGCTGCGGTCGTTTTGTGCGCGAATTGTTCCTCCTATGTGTTTTGCAACGAGTGGTTGTGTCTGTGTGCGTAGTTCTATGCGGTTCTTGAAGCTGTGGTGGCAGATCGCATTGGAATGGCTGCATGAATGTTGCATGGGCTTTGTTGTGGGGAGGAAGCCGGAGCACGAAACCTTGTGTTTTTCCGTGTAAAGTGGCTGCAGGCGACGATGAAAGGTACCTCGTCTGTGCGACGGGTGCGGCTGCGGTCGTTTTGTGCGCGAATTGTTCCTCCTATGTGTTTTGCAACGAGTGGTTGTGTCTGTGTGCGTAGTTCTATGCGGTTCTTGAAGCTCTGGTTGCAGATCGCATTGGAATGGCTGCATGAATGTTGCATGGGCTATGTTTTGGGGAGGAAGCCGGAGCACGAAACCTTGTGTTTTTCCGTGTAAAGTGGCTGCAGGCGACGATGAAAGGTACCTCGTCTGTGCGCGGGTGCGGCTGGGGTCGTTTCTGTCGCGAATTGTTCCTCCTATGTGTTTTGCAACGAGTGGTTGTTCCTGTGTGCGTAGTTCTATGCGTTTCTTGAAGCTGTGGTGGCAGATCGCATTGAATGGCTGCATGATGTTGCATGGGCTATGTTTGGGGAGGAAGCCGGAGCACGAAACCTTGTGTTTTTCCGTGTAAAGTGGCTGCAGCCGGCGATGAAAGGTACCTCGTCTGTGCGGCGGTTGCGGCTGCGGTCGTTTCTGTCGCGAATTGTTCCTCCTATGTGTTTTGCAATGAGTGGTTGTTCCTGTGTGCGTAGTTCTATGCGTTTCTTGGAGCTGTGGTGGCAGATCGCATTGGAATGGCTGCATGATGTTGCATGGGCTTTGTGTTGGGGAGGAACCCAGAGTACGAAACCTTGGGTTTTTCCGCGTAAAGTGGCTGCAGCCGGCGATGAAAGGTACCTCGTCTGTGCGGCGGTTGCGGCTGCGGGCGTTTCTGTCGCCAATTGTTCCTCCTATGTGTTTTGCAACGAGTGGTTGTTCCTGTGTGCGTAGTTCTATGCGTTTCTTGAGTTTGTGTTTGCAGATCGCATTGGAATGGCTGCATGATGTTGCATGGGCTTTGTGTTGGGGAGGAAGCTGGAGCACGAAACCTTGTGTTTTTCCGTGTAAAGTGGCTGCAGCCGGCGATGAAAGGTACCTTGTCTGTGCGGCGGTTGCGGCTGCGGTCGTTTCTGTCGCGAATTGTTCCTCCTATGTGTTTTGCAACGAGTGGTTGTTCCTGTGTGCGTAGTTCTATGCGTTTCTTGAAGCTGTGGTGGCAGATCGCATTGGAATGGCTGCATGATGTTGCATGGGCTTTGTGTTGGGGAGGAAGCCGGAGTACGAAACCTTGTGTTTTTCCGCGTAAAGTGGCTGCAGCCGGCGATGAAAGGTACCTCGTCTGTGCGGCGGGTGCGGCTGGGGTCGTTTCGTTCCTTCAATGTGTTTTGCAACGAGTGGTTGTGTCTGTGTGCGTAGTTCTTATGCGGTTCTTGAACTGCACGAAACCTTGTGTTTTTCCGTGTAAAGTGGCTGCATGTGTTTTGCAACAATGTAGTTCTATGCGCTTGATGCAGATCGCATTGGTGGCTGCATGGTTGCATATGTGTTGTGGGGAGGAAGCCGGAGCACGAAACCTTGTGTTTTTCCGTGTAAAGTGGCTGCACCTCGTGTGCGGCGGGTGCGGCTGGGGTCGTTTCGTTCCTTCAATGTGTTTTGCAACACTGGATGTTCCTGTGTACGTAGTTCTATGCGTTTCTTGAAGTTTGTGTTTGCAGATCGCATTGAAATGGCTGCATGAATGTTGCATGGGCTTTGTTGTGGGGAGGAAGCCGGCGCACGAAACCTTGTGTTTTTCCGTGTAAAGTGGCTGCAGGCGACGATGAAAGGTACCTCGTCTGTGCGGCGGGTGCGGCTGGGGTCGTTTCGTTCCTTCAATGTGTTTTGCAACACTGGATGTTCCTGCGTACGTAGTTCTATGCGTTTCTTGAGTTTGTGTTTGCAGATCGCATTGGAATGGCTGCATGAATGTTGCATGGGCTTTGTTGTGGGGAGGAAGCCGGAGCACGAAACCTTGTGTTTTTCCGTGTAAAGTGGCTGCAGGCGACGATGAAAGGTACCTTGTCTGTGCGGCGGGTGCGGCTGGGGTCGTTTCGTTCCTTCAATGTGTTTTGCAACACTGGATGGTCCTGTGTACGTAGTTCTATGCGTTTCTTGAGTTTGTGTTTGCAGATCGCATTGGAATGGCTGCATGAATGTTGCATGGGCTTTGTTTTGGGGAGGAAGCCGGAGCACGAAACCTTGTGTTTTTCCGTGTAAAGTGGCTGCAGGCGACGATGAAAGGTACCTCGTCTGTGCGGCGGGTGCGGCTGGGGTCGTTTCGTTCCTTCAATGTGTTTTGTAACACTGGATGTTCCTGTGTACGTAGTTCTATGCGTTTCTTGAGTTTGTGTTTGCAGATCGCATTGGAATGGCTGCATGAATGTTGCATGGTGCCGCAGCTGCATGCGTAATATTATTGTCTTTTGCAGCTGAAGATCGTAAATCGTATTGGAGTGGCTGCATCCAGGCTGCGAAGTGGATTTGTTAGCAGATTTTCTCCATTTTGGCGCTAGCGATTTTCCTTTTAAAAATCCTTTTAAAAAGTGCTTCAAAATCGTCTTTTTTTCGCTTTGGCGTCGAGATCCATCCGGTTTTGGAGCTGCAGTTTCCGATGCCGTTGCGCGTAATTCTATTGTGTTTTGCAACTGAGTCACTGCAGATCGCATTGGAATGGCTGCGTCAAAGTTGATTGATGCCGCGGCTGCCTACGTAATACTCTTGTCTTTTGCAGCTGAAGATCGTAAATCGTATTGGAGTGGCTGCATCCAGGCTGCGAAATGGCTTTGTCAGCAGATTTTCTCCATTTTGGCGCTAGTGATTTTCCTTTTAAAAATCCTTTTAAAAAGTGCTTCAAAATCGTCTTTTTTCCGCTTTGGCGTCGAGATCCGGTTTTGGAGCTGCAGTTTCCGATGCCGTTGCGCGTAATTCTATTGTGTTTTGCAACTGAGTCTCTGCAGATCGCATTGGAATGGCTGCGTCAAGGTTGCTTGGTGCCGCGGCTGCATACGTAATACTCTTGTATTTTGCAGCTGAAGATCGTAAATCGTATTGGAGTGGGTGCATCAAGGCTGCGACAGTGATTAGTAGTAGTACTGGGAAGTGATTCATGAAAGCTTAAATGACATATGAGAAGAGATGAGAAGAGATGAGAAGAGATGAGAAGAGATGAGCTGGGATAAGGTGAGAAGGGCTCAGATGAGATGAAGTGTGGAGTGTGAAGAGTGCAGTGTGAAGTGTGGGGCGTGAAGAGTGCAGTGTGAAGTGTGAAGTTGTGAGTGTGAAGAAAGCAGTGAGGAGTGAGAAGTGTGAAGTGTGGACTGTGAAGTGTGAAGTGTGGACTGTGAAGTGTGAAGTTTGGAGTGCGAAGAGTGCAGTGTGACGTGTGACGTGTGAAGTGTGGAGTGTGACGTGTGGAGTGTGAAGTGTGGAGTCTTAAGAGTGCAGTGTGAAGTGTGGAGTGTGAAGTGTGAAGTGCGGAGTGTGAAGACTGCAGTGAGAAGTGGGAAGTGCGAAGTGGAGCTTCACATGTGACATGTGAAGCAGGACACAACTTTCGCAGAGTGCACGCACGCATGGCTGGCGCACGGCGCATGCAAGTTCTATAGATGAGAAAGGTCTTATATATATCTTTAAGGCAACTTCCGCCCCGCCTCGTGCGGGTACTACTGGTATTACATCCCACTATGACTCATGACCCAATCAGATTCCCATTATGTCCGCATGTTGGCCATTGTACCTCCACAATTTTGTGGTTTCAGGGCCTTCAGGGTTGACCATTTTTAAACGGTGAGATTCCATTATTGATTTTTATTATCTTGGGCCTCCATTTTCGATGGTAAAATCGCAACAAGTTAGTCAGCTAAATAAGTTAGATCCCAGTAACATTGTTGGTGAACACAATCATTTTGAGTCCCCATCAATCCCCATTGGTTGATTTTTAACGAGCCCAGATGATGTTGTTTTTAAATCAGTTCAAACCCAATACCTTTCTGTGTTACGACCATGTTTTTCCTGGTCGATCACTATGATCACCATATGTTGTTATCATATGTTTTTGGTTTTGTTGCTTAACACAAAGTGTACAATCACCAAGTCATCTACATCAGCTAAATTCCAGTGTGTGTGTGGGTAAATCCACATGGTCAATTCCACCACTCTAGGCTCGTCAAATCCACCATTTGGGCAATGTTTTTGTTTGGCGAATAGTAACCAACCAGCCCCGATGACAACCCGTTCATCCCCTCGAGATCCATTAGTAGTCATAGTATCTACCCATCTAAGATTGCCCTAGTAATCATCGGTGCAAGAATCATCTTGAAAAATATGAGTTCGTCAATGGGAAGGATTATCTCATATATTATGGAAAATAAACAATAATCATAGTATCCCCATTTTTTAACAAAAAACAACTGAAACACTGGTGTTGTTTTGTTGCTCCACTAGCATTATACAATAAATAACACTAATATCCCCAGAATTGCCCAGGTGCGCTGCTGGGCGCCAGCACATCACGACACGCTGATCCGCGATCCTTCACCTAAGGAAAAACTATGGAAAACATGCAATGAACAGCTGGGAAACATGGTGGTTTCATGGGGTTTAACCAGGGTTTGACCAGAGTTTAACCAGAGTTTAACCAGAGTTTAACCAGGATTTAGCCAGAGTTTAACCATGAAGCAAATGATGATAGACTTTTCATATCATTGAAAATGGGGTGGGGTTTAAACAAAAAAACTTGGCAAAGTATAGGGATCACTGTTTTTTTTATGCACATGTAATACAAAAAATAGAATATCACTTCCAAATGTGGGAATATGATGTTTTGACCATTAACCACACTGATATGTCGGGAAAGATCTGCCATTTGGACTATATTTGGACCAACCCAAACCTTGAGTAGATATGAATTGAAATGACTCAAGTAAATTGTAATAGTAAATCTGGGTAATAGTAGATATATGACTTGAAATGATATATATGATTTATTTATTTAGATATTTGGGTAAATTGTAATAATTCACTACCCTGAATCTTGCGGCCATAAAAGGGGATGATTTCCCGAATCCTAACCATGACTCCAGGCTTCGGTCACAGTGAGGTCGTTATAATTTACCCAGATATATGGATAGAGTATGATAGACTTCAAAAAGACGAGTTCATAGAAACTGGACGTGTCATTTTTCTTAACAACGATCTGAACGGTACGGGTGTGTCCGAAAAGACGTGGATAACCACAACACTCCCGCTCTGTGGCAATTCGTTAATGAAAAAATCCGCTTGGAATATCTGGGCAACGATTTGGATACCAAAGCTGCAAAACGTGAGGGAAACCATCAAGTCTATGGGATTTAAGGTTTAAGGCTTCTGTGTTTTTAGCCTGTCAATAAAGTGGGAATATATGTCAAGTCGTGGACTTGTAACGTACCAACACACACACACCAAAAAAAAACATATTCCCCATCATTTTGGGATAATGTCAAATAGATAGCTGGTCCTCAAATCACTCTGTTGCCACTTCATTTTTGTTTTTTAGATGTATAATATATATATAGGGTGTATATATATATATATAGTATATATTTATATATACATTATAGAGAGAGAGAGAGGCAACTTGTATGACTTCGCAGATCGGACACAAACTGAATCAATGTTGGGATGCTCGGCCATGGCGAGTGAGGTTGTCAATAAAATGGCTAATCTTCATCCACTTTAGACCCTCTAGTCTGGGGTGCAATGTTGGGACATGTCGGTAGATTGCAATATATAGGAATATTTTTGGCTGTGGCACAGAGAGACTTGTTCGTCGCGGCCTAGCTGTCAGAAATGAATTCTCCTAGTCAAACGTCAAAATGCAAAATCGGCTCCGATATGCTGACCGTACTCCGTACAGGTCATTTCTTTACAACATTGGATGAAATCCATCGGAGGTTCCGGCATTTGAGCGTTGACTGGACATGCGTCACTGGCTCTGATGAGAACATTTGCCATGCTTTTGCAAAAGGCAGGGGCGTATTCCTTAAGCACAGTAGTCTTCCATCTGCCCTCAGTGTCTCGTCCGATTGCCTGCGCATTTGGCAGTTCAGTACGGACACGGTTGCGGTGAAGTTCCGAGAGCAAATCAGGAAGGTTCACAACCAGCAAATGCGTAGGTTTGGGAGCAAAGGATCCATCAGGCCCTGTGCAAATCTAACCTTCTGTACATGTGGCAACGCTAGTAGCATGCGTACAAAAGGAAGACGCCAGATAGACGCCAGTTTTGGATCGTCTTCTGGTTCTGCTGGGTGTTCCAGCACTGCAAAGCCCTCAGTCAGCGCTAGCTCCATGACAACCCAAAGTGCAAAGCAAAGAAGGGTATTGCCCATGATGATCTGCTGGATCTCCCTGAGAGTCGTCTGTTCGAACCCCCAGAGTTGCAGCACATCTCGCAGCACTCTTGGATTGCACCCACGTCCAGTTTCTTCTTCGCCTTGCGTTGGATCCTGTCGGCCGCGTGCTCGCGACCAGGTCTCGCATGGCGGTCCGCCAACAAAGGCCATCACATGTCTGGCACGAACAGCTCCAATCCAGTATGCCCTTGTGGTGGGATTGGAGGCGTCGCCCCATGTGGCATTGACAACTATATCGAGAGATACGACATGTACAATGTACACAGTTCTTGGGGCAGCAAGCAGGTCAACGTAATATTGAAGGTCCCCGATGCGCCTTCTTCCTGAGTACGCATGTAATAAAACTCGGTGTCGTCCAAACTGGCGTGGAATGTGCTCATAGCCATGCAGTTGGAAGTGATATTCAATCTCTTCGCACCTTGTCTCATACATGGCAACGCTCTTGAGCTTCCCAGTTGGCACGCTGGAAGATTGCAAAAAGTCCCAGAAGTGCTTCTCCATGATCTCCTCGATATAGGCGCGAAGGATCGTGATGTCAAATCCAAAAACCTCTGCATCTTCATTGTCAGTCGTCTCCAGTAGGAACCGGAGCGTAGATCTGAGGTCAGTCCAAGAGACTGCTGTATCAAGGATACATGTTCTGGCACTTTCCCTGAAGTCATTGAGGTCAGGCTTATTCGTGATCTCATCGATCAGAAAATCGTAGATGATCTCGTTGTATTCAATGACGTCCCTCTGCCGTGGGCTGGCCGGTCGAGGTCCATGCTCTTGTAGAGGAGGCAGTACTCTGTCATGGACATCTTCTCGGGCCCGATCTTCTTGGGAGCCCGTGCCGGGAACAACCTCACATGCAACATTGGAACTTTCAAGCCATCGTCGACAGCGCTCAGAGTAGTAGAGATGCGCTTTCATCTTGGTATTGGTGTGGAAAAACTTCATGCAGGCAGCGCAGGTGGGCTGGGCAAACAACTTCCGCAAGCGCGATACCTGTCCATGTCGTTTGAACATGTGTGCAGCTTCACCAGCTCTGCTGCGGCATTTGACTTGGCATTTCATGCATCCATACGTGTGGGTTGCACCATTCTCAGTCTCCTCATTGGCATGCTGGAGAGCTGATAATTGTGGACATGCCATCTCGAGTCTCTTCAGGGCATCCTGATGGAAAGCCTGAACTTGTACTCGTTTCTCTCTCTGCTTGATGCAGTGGTCGCATGCCCTGCGAATCAATCGCTTCCAATATTTGGGGCTGTTTTGTATCAACTGCAACCATGACATGTAGGATGTCCTGGGGTCTTGCAATCGGGACGACCGTTGTAGTTGTTCCCACATCCAGACCATTGCCGTTTCCAGCGTGGCGATCCAGTGGTGGTCCGTCGCAAAAAGGCCCCAAACATCATCCAGTTGGCAGTGAACCAGCGTAGTGAAATACCGAAGTCGGGCTCTGTGCAAAAGTTCCAAGGGACTGAGAAGTCCAACACGAGCAAGAACCTCGTCATCCGTGATATGGTCATGTCCGCCTTGTGTTGGTAACAGGCGTTTGTAGAGGCGCATGATGCTGGCATGAAACTTTTGCATGGTGCGGTCATCAAGAGCAATCCACGTCTCTGCTCCATAAAGGAATTTGCTGAGCACTAACATCTGGAAAAGTTCAGCCCGCTTGGGCAAACTGACCTGAGGGTTCTGGTACAGAATCTTGCGGTGCTGATTGAAGGCAGCGTGTCCTTGTGCAGCTTTCTGCCTGATCTCTGCCGTCTGGTCGCCAGTGTGGTGCAAGATGCTGCCAAGGTGTTTGTATCGGCAAACAAGCTGGATGTTGCTAACTCCATTTTCTCTCACGATGGGCACTGCTTTCGGGGCATTTGGTCCATAGAACTTGATGCGGTGATGGCGAGACCGTGCACCTCTAAAGGTGAGCATCAGTTCTGTCTTGCCTTTACCAAGATTTGGATGCATGCAGTGGAACTCACACAAATCTAAAAGCTGTCCAGCTACAATGGTCACCTGCCGCAGAAGTGTCTCTGGTGTCTGTGCCTTGACACATACGGCCAAGTCATCCATCCAAGTTGGCCCTAGGAATGGCGACGAAGCATCCTGTGAAGGAAAGTGTCCAAACATAGGCAAGTGTTCATGTGTAGTAAAGTGGCAGAGTGATCCATCTTGCCGCATATGATCTTGCAGTTTGTGCAAAACACATGCCCACGCGTACACAAACACAATGTCTGCCATGCAATCGCCTGGTCTCGTACCAATGGTGGTTCTTGATACATCCTGCTGTCCATCCATCCAGAAGTGTGTGCTGGTGTGGACAGCACGAAAGCATCTCTGGGCATCTGCCGGTAGTCCAGCACGTTGAAGTGCTGTGGGCTCTCCAAGCAGCATGTGAATCTGGTGCAATGCGTCTGTGGGTAGATTCAATCTTCTGGCCAAAAAAGCAACAAAATCATCGGACACTTCACCTCCAAGGGGTGCTTCTCTGACAATGCGGTAAAAGGCTTCTTTCAAGTCAAGGTACAGCACTGCAGATGACTGGTTGCTTCTTTTGGCATATCGTACAAAGGCTCTGGCTTGGTGGAGGGGTAGTTGGACCGGGACATGCCTTCTCCCACCTGTCTGTTGGGCTTGTAGAAAGGCCTCATAGATCTGCGCATGATGAACTCTGAGAGTTCGATGGATCGCTTTGCCAAGATGGTTTGATATGAGCAGAGGACGATATGAGGAACACTGATCGGTTGGTCCACGGCCTTTGTATACCATCGTCAATCGTCCACCCTTGAAGGCCAAGGGCTCATGCCCATGTATCAAGATCTTGAGCAGCTGTGGGTAGAGGAGCCTAGCAATGGCTGAAGGATGCCAATGGCACAACTCACCCGGTATGCCATCTGGTCCTCTCGCTTTCCCTCTTGGAATGCGCCGGAGTGCAAGCTCAAGGTCAGTGAGAGTTGGAAGGTCAGCGAGTGCACCGTCATATTCTTCTTGTTGGAGGTCAGCAATCTCATCTTTCCACAAGTCCTGCAAAGTTCGCATGGTCATTCTGGTGCCACCCTCCATATTCTGGAAGAATTGTATCCATGTGGCCAATGCATCCGAAGGGCTGCTGCATACATCCCCTTCAGGGTTTCGGACAAGTGGCAGCTGTCTCTTCTTCGCTTTTTTGGGGTTGGTAGGCCCTGTGAAGCTTCGTAGTTGTCGAAGGACTTCTGTTGCTGGAGTGTTGGCTGTGATGTCACTGAGCTTCTCCTGCAACATCTTTTGCTAGGCCTTTTGAAGCATAGTCTTCAACTGCTTGCTCTTGATGCAGAGCTGAATGTGAGTGCGAAGAAGGGCGCAGCGCAAGCTGATGTCGTACTGGTACTCCTCCTGATTGTTTGCTTTTTCATTGTGACACTTCCATCCTCCAAACACAGTGGCTAGGAGAGTGAATTTCAGTCGATGTTTGATCTCCTTGCTTTTCCTCTTGTACTGCAGTTTCTGGTCTCTCACTTTCCAGATCTCTTCAGTGATATATGGCTTTTTGGCTGCCAGTACTCCTTGTCTTTTGGCCTTCAGAAGCACACAGTGAAGATGTGATTTCAATTGGTTGTTCTGAAGCTCAACATCTGTCGTCCATGTCTCGGGCTTGGCTTGCAAGATCAGCCCATGGAGGTCAGGGGTGTTGACAAAGTCTTCATGTCTTTGGAGCCCTCGGCGTGGGACTGTGTCACCCTCGTCCTCAATCCAACACTTCCATTGCAATTGGATCGCGACGACTTGATGGTCTTCATTGACATTCGCAAGGTCAAATTCGTGTAAAACCTGTGAGTGGGTGCATCTGTGAAGCCATGTTTGGGGAATTCCAATATGGTCAACGCAGTGCTGTTTCGTACCATCAATGCTGGTCCATGTGTGGTGATCACCAATGTGTGCAGCTCCTGTGGCAGGGAGACAAAGGTCATGGGCAGCCAGGAAATCCCGAAAAGCACCAGTGTTGGCCGATGTACCAAACCCCTCTTGGAAGACAGTGACCCCATCGTAGTTGCCAGGCTCCGCATTCGCATCAAGCAATGTGAAGAGGGGTTCTGCATCAAGATGGTGGCATAGGAGACGTTCTGTGTCTTTCCACCATGAAACTCTGTCAGCAGAGCTGTAGCCACTATGTGGTGCATGCAGGGCTGCCAACCAGAATGCCCATCCTCCAGGGTCGCAGCGGACAATCATACGCCTTGCATCGGCAACAACGACTTGAAAATGTGCCTTGTGGAAACGTCGTGGCTTTCGTTGGTCATCATAGGCGTAGGGTGTTTTCAAGTCAATCCAGAGTTCAATTCCTCCCTGTCCTTTGGTGTGGCCACTGCAAATTCGCAGGATGTCCTCATTGGTTGACATGCCCGGCTCAGATCTTGTTTCTTGAAGGGCCATGACATTGATGTTGTGCGCTCTCATCTGGGCCTGAAGAAAATGCAATTTGCCGGCATGGCCGTCTGGTCCTTTGTATAGAGACTGGACATTGGCAGTTGCCATGCTCAATGAAAAAAGGAGTTGATGTTGTATTTTGCTCCTGCCAGGGCCATGGGCCTCATTCTGAAATTGTGGTAGAGCAGGTGCGGTGACATCCATCCAACCATTAATCCATTGTGGCAGCCCAGTCGTATCTCCTGATACAGTCCAGAGTTGTTGAAGTTTGTCTCGCCATTGTGGGATGTGTAGTGCTTGGCGCCTCATATTGAAACTTTTCTGTGCTTCAAGCTTGGCGGCAGTGTCGACTATTTCGTTGAAGAGGTCGCCAGCATGTGCTGTGGTGTGATGTAGCACAAAATCACCCGGTGCCAGCGTCACTTCAAGCATTTGGTAAATGCCTCGAAGGATTCTGTATGAATCGTCAGGAGTTTCGACTCCCATTCTTCCAAATGCTTGGGCTCCCACAGTGGCAGCATCCGTGCAAATGATCGTGGGAATGGCATGATTCTGTGCAATTCGCCATAGCCCTGCACCAATAAGGGCAGAACGCTCAGCCATATCAGATCCGATTCTCTGGATACCTGTATAGGCTGAGCCATCGACATCATATCGCACCGGATACGCAGCCCAACCAAACAGTGTCAAAGTTGAGTCTTTGTCACCTGAGAATTGTTCTCCCACGACTGCAAAGGCCCACGTGTCAGGGTGTCCAAGATCATCTGCTTGTTGTGGGGCCAATCTTTTCATATTGGGTTTTGACGATCCATCAGTGAAGATGAGCAGTCTGTCGTACTCATCGAGGTCACTGGTGTGCAAAAGAGGAGTGATACGTATGTGCTTGACTTGCTCCTTCAACTCATCAGTTAGCCCCAGGCAGTCCACATCTGTGCAGAGTAGTTCTGTCGCTGATGCAAAGAGGTCATGTAGATCTCGCTGATCATACGCAGTGAAAAGCTTGCAGTGGGTCTGCGGACTGGCATGCTCAGATAGGTCAATGAGCACCTTCTGAGTGCGATGGTGTCCATGTCTTGGGGGCCATGGTGTCTTGGTTCGCACTTTGCCAACTGAACTGATTTGCTGTGGTTCACGGTGATGAAAATGCACACATCTCCAGCCATGGCAAAGTTCGGTGTCATGCAAGACAACTGCTCTGGGATATTCAAGCTCACACAGATACATCATGAGTTGTGCTTCCGTCATCTGCTGTGAGGAGCTGTGAAGGAAAATCCCTTGATGATCAGAGTAGTCATCATGGATGAAAACATAGTGTGTTCCCTGGTGGACTCGTGTTCTGAGCTCTGGGAGACAGAGAAAAACATTGCCCCATCCGCATTCAAAGACTTGACATCGATGTCCCCAGTGACGTAGTTCTTGTTGTACTTGATCAGCCGTTCCAGGCCCAGCAACCTCTAAATACGTAGGAAGTCCAGTAAGCCCTTCCCCCCGCACAAGGTGAACAGCAGTGTCATGTGGTAGCAGGTCCTGTAGGCAAAGTTCAGCTTTGGGAGATTGAGTAGAACAGGGCCGATGACCGTGAGCCACCGTGTCATCTGTTAGGCGCTCCTGTTTACTCATTCCAGTTTCCTGTTTGGCCGGAAAAACTTTTGTGGAAAGTTGTAGGAGGTTGACCCCACCACCAGGGTTTCGCTGGGCTGCTCGGATCTGGATAATGATGCCGTAACCACATCTACCAGGAAATGGTATGCCAGGACGTAGAGGATTGGCACCGAACCATGCCTGACAATGATGTGTAGCGTCGCTACCACGGCAGAGTGGCATTAATTCCGCGACGATGAGCAAGTTCTCCAGCAGGATGTGTTCATGCGTGGTCGCCGCAAGCTGTATCTCTGGGTCAAGTCCACGCAGGTCAGCATCATACACAGACACAAGTGATGTGACCCAGTGTGGATGTTGATGTTGAACCGCAATGACATGGGCTGTGATCTCATTTGTCGCGCTTGGCGGGTGTGGTGATACCAGAAAGAATTCAACTTCAGCATTTGGATCAATCTGATCCCTCCACACATTTTTGATGGCGTCTTCCCAGTCCTGGTAGTTCTCGTACAGTTGGACAGTGCGATGGAAGAGGCCATGTGGGGCAGCCCAATGATGGTTGACATACCATACAGCGACAGCGCATGATCGGACTTCTCCTTCCCAGTGCGTTGCATGGACTTGCCAAAGTGCAAATAGATCTTGCACAAATTCGGTCTGTCCTTGGAGCGATGGTCTTGGCACGGCAAAGTCCGGTGCAAAGGGGTTAAACTGAAAAGGCTCACCTGCATGCGGTGTGGTTGTCGCTATGTCAAGACCATCACGGCACTGATCACTCGATGAGGATTGTTGCATTCCTTGGCCCTGTTGACCATCATTCTGGTTGGGACGCTGCATGAGGCTCTCAGCATCAGTGTTCTCCTCTAGGACTAATTGATGCGTGTGGTCAATGGGCAGGGGCGCAAAGTGGCTTCGTTGATTGGGAAGGAGCACTTCAAGGTGTGTTCCAGGCTCAACCTGCTCTACGTTAAATAACCCAAAGGGAATGTCATTTAAATGGACTCTGTAAAAAATCCATTGGTCTTCTTCAAGATGTGGTATTTGCAGATGTCGTAGAAGCCCTCTTCTCGAGATGAGCCTTGGTATTGAAAGAGCAATTTGGCCCAGAACAGTCTGTGTCCTGTCACGTCGGTGAGTGGTGATCATGGCAACTGTATCATCTGGTCTTGGTTCTTGCTCAATGATGAGGTGTCCAAGAATGGTCTGGAGAGTGGCCTGCGTAGGTCTGGGATGTACATGATGAAGAAACGTGGGCAATGTATGATCCACCATATCATGCCATGCCTCAATGATGTCATTCTCCCATTGCAAAGGATCTGCTCCCAGTCGGACCGTTCTGGGTCGTCTACATCTTGCTTGTCGTGTGTGCAGTACTAGCCATGTGACCACATACGCAACCTGCCCCTCTTCTTCAAGCTCAGTGAAGGCTTCAGCAGCAAAGCGATTGTGGAGGGTAGACCTCCAGCTTGGTACTGCTGGTCTGGGCACTCTGCGTTCTTGCTCTTGTGGATTGCATAGCTGTGCTGGCAATGGTGGTTCTTCATTTCTTTCACTGCGGAAAGTAAGCATAGGTGGCCACTTTGCAGCTGGTGGTACACTTTGGTAATGTTGGAAGAAAGCCATCTCATCGCCTTCAATGCATTCGTCCATCATGTCCATGATTTGATTCGCGTCGCATGCTCCAATGCAAATGCAGACATAGCAACCATGTTCAATGTCAATCGTGGCATGATCTAGACGTTCAATCTCAAAGTCGTTGATGTAGAGATGACAACGCTCTGGCGTCTCCTGGCAATGTGCTTCAAGATGTAGGAGCCGAAACAGCGACAATCTGGTGATGAAGTTGGGAAGCCAAGTCGATGGGCTTGGACGATGTCACTCACTTCGAGACCAAAAATCTCCGCAAAATGTTGACCAGCCCTTGCTTGATCCTGCCTAGGAATTCTTGTGGTGGCAGACCTGCCGTCACGAAGAAGCAGAATCACCTCTTGCATTGGGTCATTGGTCTCATGTTCATCAGCACACGATCTTGATCTCGTGGATGAAGAGTCGGTACTAGAAGAGGATGATGTCGTGGATCTGGGTGCAATCGGCCGTGGTCTGCGCGCCATGAAGTTGGCTTCATCTCCTTCTCCCCAGTCCCATTGTCTCTGTGGTGGATGTTCTCTTCGGACATGTTCAACAAATTGCCTTTCCCATTCCTCAGGTGGAACTGGGGGCGGCAGACGTATGGTGAGTCCGAGTCCTTCATGAAGCCGAATGGGCTGTCCATATGGCAATTCCAGATGGCCAATGTGAATGCTGCAGCGGCCAAGTCCTTGTTGAGCTCGTTCGTCACACTTATCTGACACTCTTCCGTGATGAAGTACATGTCGATATGGGATGACGATGTCCGGGGATAGTGCAATCTGTAACATCCTGGCTCGTGGTAGGACCGGGTCAATCGCAGTGGTGAGGCACGCAGTTCGCATAGGATTTGGATGCTGCACAATCAACATTGTCGCAACACAGCCAGGCATGAGAATGAATGGTGGCTCTGGCGTCACAATTGTGGCAGAGAAAGGTGCCTGTCTGTCAAATAGATCTTCCCAGACGAAACTGATGTCCTCAACCCATGTGATAATATTGCGGTCGAACCGTAAGGGTCTTCCACGATCCTGGACAAGGTTGGTGGCATGGCTGATGTAGAAGGAGTTGATGAAGACAACTTCCTCATCGTCTTCCATTCTCCCTTCTTGGTCAAGTAGATTCCATACCTGTGAGAACCAATAGGGCAGCTCTCGTAGATTTGTACGTTCATGTGGAGCATTGAGTTGGCCTCCACCTTGGACGTCATGTTCTTGAGGATGTTCTGGTAGATGGGCCACATTGGGATCCGGCTTGAACGTGATTGGATCAGGCATTTGTATAGGGATCACTGTTTTTTTATGCACATGTAATACAAAAAATAGAATATCACTTCCAAATGTGGGAATATGATGTTTTGACCATTAACCACACTGATATGTCGGGAAAGATCTGCCATTTGGACTATTTGGACCAACCCAAACCTTGAGTAGATATGAATTGAAATGACTCAAGTAAATTGTAATAGTAAATCTGGGTAATAGTAGATATATGACTTGAAATGATATATATGATTTATTTATTTAGATATTTGGGTAAATTGTAACAATTCACTAACCTGAATCTTGCGGCCATAAAAGGGGATGATTTCCCGAATCCTAACCATGACTCCAGGCTTCGGTCACAGTGAGGTCTTTATAATTTACCCAGATATATGGATAGAGTATGATAGACTTCAAAAAGACGAGTTCATAGAAACTGGACGTGTCATTTTTCTTAACAACGATCTGAACGGTACGGGTGTGTCCGAAAAGACGTGGATAACCACAACACTCCCGCTCTGTGGCAATTCGTTAATGAAAAAATCCGCTTGGAATATCTGGGCAACGATTTGGATACCAAAGCTGCAAAACGTGAGGGAAACCATCAAGTCTATGGGATTTAAGGTTTAAGGCTTCTGTGTTTTTAGCCTGTCAATAAAGTGGGAATATATGTCAAGTCGTGGACTTGTAACGTACCAACACACACACACACCAAAAAAAAAGCATATTCCCCATCATTTTGGGATAATGTCAAATAGATAGCTGGTCCTCAAATCACTCTGTTGCCACTTCATTTTTGTTTTTTAGATGTATAATATATATATATATAGGGTGTATATATATATATATATATAGAGTATATATTTATATATACATTATAGAGAGAGAGAGAGGCAACTTGTATGACTTCGCAGATCGGACACAAACTGAATCAATGTTGGGATGCTCGGCCATGGCGAGTGAGGTTGTCAATAAAATGGCTAATCTTCATCCACTTTAGACCCTCTAGTCTGGGGTGCAATGTTGGGACATGTCGGTAGATTGCAATATATAGGAATATATATATATATATAATGACAATAATTTGTACATATGATCTAAGATAAAACAAAATCATACAGATTCAACATTGTATATATATATATACACATGAAACAATGATGTACGTATATATATATATATATGTATATATAATATATATATATATACAATATATAATTGCAACCTTAGAGTTCCAACTGGGCAGCTCTTTGCACCACAGAAAAAAAAAAGCAAAACAGCGGCTTTTTCCGCAGCCTGTGGATCCTTTCTGAGGATGATCTGGGCAGTTGAGGTCATCGTTCAATGGAAATTTTACAGGAAAACCCCATATCTAATGGGAAATTCGACGGTTTCCAGTGTAGATTTCCCCTTAAAAAAAACAATCCATTGAATCTTCGGTTACTTAGTTGCTGTTCCAATTCATATCATCACATCTCAGTCTTAAATTTTGGCACATACCAACGATAGGGAGACAAGGTTAGACTATACCAAACTTCGCCAGTTCATCAGGAGCGCTCTACACATAGGTGATCCGAAATCCTGACAATTTTGGCAGAATCCATTCAGCAACTTATGAACCCTTCCGTCCACATGTCTGGTGGCGAAACTTTCTTTATACTTGCAGTGTCCCTTCTTTCTGGAAAAAAAGTGGCTATATATCCCAAATTAGAATGAAATTTATCATTGCATATAAACCCTGTCCAGGAATCATGCCACAAGTTTAAATCCTTAAAATCAGGGTATATAGTATATAAACATATATAAACTAGAACAAAAAACAAGTAATCTACCACCCCAAAAAAAACAAACAAACTAACATATCATGCAAAAAAACAAATCATGTTGACCTACGAAACAGATTTTCCCTGGCTGTTTCGGCTCCAAGGTACCACGAAGCGGCACATGTCTAAGGCCTGGCGATGGGATGGGATGAAAATGGACACGGCGGCGAGTTCTACATCGAAGTACCAGCCGTGTAAGTCGTTTTTACTAGGGTATATATATATAATATACATTAATATACTATATATAATTAGTATATAATTGTAATATAAATTTAGTCCAGGAATTTTAATTTTACTGAATTCACTTGAAGTTTTACTGTAGGGAAAGCGGCAATGTCCTGCTACTGGGGTGAACTAAGCCACTTACTAACTGGGATAAGACGCCAAACATCGATTATGTGTTTTTTTAATGATATGATTAGTCAATGATTAGTTTAGTGAATGAGAAAATGTTTCTACGACTATATATGATAAATATTGAACTAATCATTTATGATACTATATATGATTGAAAACATATTTATGATATGATATGATTAGTGAATGATAACGATTTAATGGTTTCAATATGAAGTATATGACTATAGTATGGACTATACCATGACTAGATGTTTACGATAAAAACATGGTCATGAATCTAGGTAATCATACATATCATTAGTCTGTGACTATGGACTATGGTATGAATGATCTTCATGGTTAGTGATTGGCAAAACTTGATACCGGGTGAACCCGGTATGTGTCTATGTCAATGACTATATGGTTCAACAATTACCATATGATATGACTATAGTTGTGACTATGGTATAATAAATCAGCTCATGACTCAAGTTGTGACTATGGTTTAGTTCTTAAAGCACAACCATTAGATTTATTTCCTCATGTTGATTAGATACGCATTTTTGGTCTAATCCCCAATCTTTCAGTGTTGCACATGGTTCCCCTCCCTCCGGAACCTTTGGGAGGATCTGCGCATGCATGGCTGCAAAGGCCTGCGAACAGCAGTTCGGGGAGCTGTGCAGTCCTCCCATCCTAAACATCCTAAACCCTCAAAACCATATCAACTCACTGGAAGGCCTTCTAAAGATTCTAAAGCCTACACACTAAAACCATCTAAAACCCTAATTCTGAAACCCTCAGACCGTGGAAACCCAAAAGTGATGCTGGGCGAAACGAGGCGCTTTGGATTGGCGCCCAATCGCACACATTTGACCAGACAATGTGGAGCCATCCAAAATTGGAAGCTTCTCATAAAACTTAGAATTCAACTGGATATAAGTTTAGATCTGGGTTTAACCAACAAAAAAATGTGGATTTAATTTCATCATCAAATATAGGTGGAGTTAGCCATCAAACATGGGCATCTGACCATGCCACAGTGATCTAAATTGGGATTTGATTCAGACACCTGGTGATTTGGTTACGCAGTTCCCCATTTACCATCATCTAAGTATGGCGATGTCAGTCAGGTTATATCATAATTTACCCAAGAGCGTTTGCCGTGTATATTATCACTACATCAGCTTGATTTCCATAAAATAGTTGGTCTAAAAAAAAACAAGTAGAAACCATTCAACCAAACCCCCTAATACCATGCTTTGCGTGATAATCATGCTTTGCGCAAAAATCCACCTTTTTGAGTTCGAGATAGTTCCCATTTAAATGCCCAAGGCCGGGATTTCCCATAGTCATGTTGCTGATTATAAGATATAAATCCCAAAATGTCCCAGTATTTTGTGGTATCCCAGTTTGATTCTTGGAGGCTACAAGGTGCTACCCCCAAATGATAGGTAAGTTGGTTTATAGTTTATAACTAAGACAGCTACAATTTGGGAACTGGTGTTTACCACCCATAAAAAATGTAATTTAGGGGATGGTTATTGTGGGTCTACCACATGATGGCTGGAACTGGTTTATAACTTCAACTTAAGTATAGTTTATGGTGTATATATATATAGTTATAGATATATCTATAGTTCATATATACCTCTATGGTTTATAAATTCACTTAATATATGATAGATATATCTATATTTAGATATATAATAATATATATAAATATATGATAGATTCTATATATCTATAGTTAGATATATAATAATATATAATAATATATAGTAGAACACATTTATGGTAGATATATCTAAAGTCACTGGTTTTTTTTTCCAGCAACATCGCCATCATTGGGCGCCCTGCGGCCTGGTCGACGCCATCCTTCACCGAGACCGTACGATCTCGCCTTGGTCCAACTTGCTCCAACCCGGTAGCCCTGGTGAACATCAACAAAAGCTGCTGAACAAATGAAGTTCCGATAAGATATTTAAATATATATATATATAAAGATATATCTGGTGAACAAATGTTCAAGTTCCCATAAAAAATATGAGGTATCTATATGTATAGTGTATATATTTATTATTATATACATATTGATTCCTATAGCCATTGTAGAAAGGAACATGATGTTCCTTTCTATATCAGCTATTTAGAAATATCTCATGGCGCCATGGCGCCATGGCTAAAAGGTGCCCCGAACAGGTGCCCCTGTGCCCATCGCTTCACCTCCATGATGGATAAACCAGGTCAAATCTCACCAGCAGGAAGCATTTTGTTGGCAACTTCTTAGTCCAACCTGGGTGAACACCTCCTTTTTAGGTACCATCTGGTTATGACTCACATAGCCATGGAAAATCACCATGCTATTAATAGGTAAACCATCTATAAATGGACCATTTTCCATGGCTATGTTAAATAACCAGAGGGTAAACCCAGAACCAAACCATCGATTTCGATTGGCCCAATCTAGGAAAGTGAAGAAAATCGGCAAACTTCCTCGTTAGGTGTTGTTAGGCAGCGAACGCTTCTACGTTAGCTAGACAGAGTGTATATAGCCCCATATTTAAGATGCCAATGATTGATAAATCATTACACAAAAATTATTCATAATATCCCAATCACCTGATACAAAATAGCCCAACAGGCTAGGAATGTTTTTTGATATCCAGCCATGGTATATCCATAGGATTATACAGTAACCTGGCCATGGCTGGGGATGAATCCACCTGAATTCCATTCATCATTCCACCGAGTCAATGGCTGGGAAAATCCATCGACAAAATTCACCCAGGTCTACAGATATCATCAGTGGCTACAACTTATTTATCATGCAAAATGTGACTTAGAGGCTAGAGGCGTAGTTTTTTTTTAGTTTGTAGATGATTTATATCCATTGTTAAATGAATGAAGATGATTTGTAGACATGACCAACCCTGAATCAAGTGGCCACTCAGGACGAGGGAAAGTGCTGTCCTCCTGTCACAAAAGGGTCACAAAAGGGTCCCGAGGGATGAATGGGTAAACGTTGAGACAAGGACGTTGAGACGTCGGCTCTACAGATTTCTCCAGAAATGATGATTCTGGGCAAATTATAATATTTCACTAACCTGAATCTTGCGGCCATTTGGGGATGATTTCCCGAATCCTAACCATGATTTCCAGTGAGGTCGCGGTGAGGTCATTATAATTTACCCAGATGATTCAAGTAAGAGAATGGGGATTTCACCAAAAAAACGAACAGATTTCTTGCGAAACAAAAAAAACATTGCGTTTCAACTGAATAAAGCATGAACATAAACATGTTCGGACAACAAATGCACTGGTGATGCAGTCTTGTTGTTACTGGTAAAAGAAAATGGGTGAAATCCTTGCGAAATCCTTGCTGCTTCTCACCTCTTCAACTACCCTCTGGAAGGTGGTCAACTACCTCGCTGGAAATCTCCCCATTGTGCTTCACTTTCCCTATGGGAACCTAACCAGACTGGCTTCACTGAAACTGCGATTTTGTAAGCACTTCATGGCATCATCGAACATCTATGCAGGTTCTCCCAATTATAACAATCTGTTCTTGGCAAGTTTCTCAATGGGTGGTAAAATTCCTGCCCGGTTGTCTGTATCATCTTCCCTAAGAAGATCTATAATTTGCATCCGTATGGATCCAAACAGTTCCTGAGTTGAATCTGTAGTAGGGTATCTATAAATATATATATATATATATGTGTATTATAAGATATACTAAATACCAAAATGTTTGTTTTGGAGGATCACCTTCACTAACAAAATCACTGCAAAAAAAGTGTTCAAAACCCGCCCGGCCCGTCATCAACTTTCTGAAAATTTGGTTCAGAAGGATTCCCAGATGATGGTAGCCTTCTAATATGCTGCATGACGCATGATCCCCGAACGAATCAACAATCATTTATTGCTTTATTCTCATATGCCAGACTTGTTCTTGTTGTGTTTTTATCACATGAACATTCACACAACAAAAAAATGAAAAAAACACCCAATAGATGTAACGAATCATCAACCATCAGTTATGACTTGTGACAATCGTGAACATCCAGATACATAATCCTATATATATATATATGCTATATGCTATATAGGCAGTATGTATATATATATATATTAAAGAACCAACACCTACAATTGATGAACCTACCTCCAATAACTATGTTTTATGGTGGATATAACTATACTTACTATATCTTACTATGGTTTATACCTCCAATAACTACGGTTTATTGTTACAACCCCCCTATAGGCTGTTGATGGTGAACTCCCCGAACTCATCAACTCCGCGCCTCGCGATTGATCCGGAGATACCTCGCGACCGAGGCGATTGCCGGTCCCCAAGAATACTGGTTGGTGGTTCATAATGGTTAATCAATGGTTAATAAATGGTTAATAAATTGTTAATAACTGGTTAATAAATGGTTGTATGATACATATGGTTAATAAATGGTTAATAAATGGTTCATAAATGGTTCTATCTCTATCAATGGTTAATAAATGGCTGATTGGTGGTTGACCTACTCCTCTGAAAAATGATGGACTTCGTCAGCTGGGATGATGACATGACCACTATATGGAAAGTCATAAGTTTAATGTTCCAAACCACCAACCAGCAATCGTTGTATTTTCATTGTAAGAAGGTACCATCTTCCCATCTTCCATATATTCAACATGATACTTGAATACCTTAGATACCAGCTATATGTGCAAATGTGTCAAGGTCAAAAAACGTTTTTTTTACAATATTCAAAACTTCACAAAGCTTGGGGCCAAAATTTGGAAAATGGGCCCTACTCTGTTCAGTGCCCTACCAAGTTGACCCAGTGGCCCAGTGGCAGTAATTTATAACTGGATATGATGGAGCTTCCGATCAGCAAAAATGAGCAAATTACAACATAAAGATGTGGCCGTCACATGCCGGTTTTCTGGTTTTCAACCCAGCAGAATTCTCGGAATCGGATCGCTAAAGGATGTCATGGAGTACCAACCAACTAAATATGTTGATCTAACGTCCGAATCAACTGGCTCAATCAAGCAGTTTTTGTCGGATTCTGGTGTCCATGTTTAGTACCCTCTGGTAAACTAACATAACTATGGAAAAATCCACCATTTTCCATGGATAAATCCACTACAAATGGCCATGTTCAATAGCAAACTGTTAAATTATCAGAGGGTACTATGAACATGAATCCCTAATGGCATTACTCCCCATTCCCATGAATCCCCATATATCACCATATATCCCCATAAAATCAGAATCCCTTTTTTGGAATTCCCATTATGATGAATCATTCATCAAGATTATTCAATATTGAATCATTAGTGTCCATTAATTCATACTAGTCATATTATCCCCGTTATATTAATCATGATATCATGTCCATTAGTCTTAACCATCCATTTGCCAAACCATACATTCTCCCCCGCCTGGAGGAAGGGAACATCTCCATAACCTGCACCGGTGAGTAAATGACTTGACGAGTTGATCATGGATGTATCAATGGTTAATCAATGGTTAATCAATGGTTAATCAATGGTTATATACATATATATATATACTGGTTGGTTAATAATGGTTGGTGGTTAATAATGGTTATAACGTTCAATGCAATACTGGTTGGTGGTTAATAACGGTTAACAAAGAGTTGATAAATGGTCAACAAATGGTTATGGTTAGACTGTCAAGTATGGTTATTAGATGGTTATATCATTATATTTATTACTATTGTTATTAGATGGCTATCACATGGTTATACATATATATATATATATATGTATGAATGGTTGTGGTATCAATCTTACTGTCAATGACTGTCTCCATCAACCATGACGCTTGTGAATATGGTCAATGGTGGAATATTTTTCTGGCGACTGATATTAAATGGTGATGTCTGAGAATGGGGTATACCTCTAAAAGGCGACATGTACTTCTGGGAAAATGATTCTAATCCAATGGGATTTAGAGTCGTCCACTATCTCCAGGCAAACCCAGATGATTATTGTAAGCATCAAATGATCCATTAATTAACACCATTATTACTCACAATTAACTTATTTATTATAGTTCAATTAACCCAGATGATTATGGTGTTAATGATGAAATAAGTTAATTGTGAGTAATAAAACTATCCTGTATGCTTACAAATGATCAATCACGCTATATCTAAATGGATACTTTATGTAATATATCTAATTAATGATACCTGATGATCAATAATTCAGTGGTTACACAGTGTCAATGATTATGGGAAATGAATAAAACAATGGCTATGCAATGATTAGGTAATTTTGTGATTGGTAAGAATGATAATAAATTGTGAATGAACATGGCCATTAAATAAGTATGTGATAATTAATAAAATTTGATCATCATTACTAATCAAATATTATGAACTAATAATGGTGATTGTATAATGGGATGTCAATATCGTTTGGCAATATTAGTTAGTAATCGTAATACTGTAGCATTGGCTAGCATAACAATATAATAGTCATGCTTACTCATGGGAATAAATGAATAATGTGAATAATGGCATGGAATGCAATGGACAAGTCGCTTTAACTGTGCATTGACATGGGAAAATTATCTAATTAATGGTTATTATATTAATGATTAATCATGGTTGATATTGAGGGTCGATAATGGTGATTAAAAGCGAATCATGGTAAACGTTATGTAAACGTTTACCAGAGGGTAAAATAAATCTCAGATGTCACAGGATGTCGCTCCGTCGGTGAATTTCTAACCATGATCATCCTCATCTTGGGGGACTTCGGCGCCGGCTCTGGAAAAATCACCTACACTATAGATAACATCCCCAATGTACAATACTTCAAAAAATCCGCAAAAATATGAATAGATCATGATTTTGTTACCAGATATTGTTATTTTTTTTAAAGAAATAGACATATGCATGAACTACCCTCTGGTAAACTAACATAACTATGGACAATCACCATGTTTAATTAGGAAATCAACTATTTCTATGGCCATTTTCAATAGCTATTTTGACATAACCAGAGGGTACTTATAATACTGTACATGGGCTTTTGTGTATGAATGTTCCTTTGTGGAGGTGGATTGTCCAAACCACAATCCATCGTCGTAGCTGTTGCTCCGCCGCTGCGCGGTTCGTCACAAATCTGGAATATAAGTCATTGCCAAAGATAGATTATATTCCATAAAGATTATTTAAAAAAACACGGTTTGTAAATATTATTTACACCATTTTAACATCTCAATTTCATAGAAAAAAACATGATGAGTGAATTGAAATCATCAGCCACACACCTTGCGGTGTAGAGTTCGGGATGACCCCCTTCTGGTGCAAGCGGCTTTTAACATGCTGAACATCATCGCCATCCATTAAAAGAAACAAATTAACTTTCAGATTAAGACATCCACATTATCTATGGTTTATCTATGGTTTGTGGTTTCAACCCATCCTAAATCATCCTAAGGTCCCAAAGATATTGGTCAATTTATGGATTATTCTAAATGTACAAAAAACATATTAAAAGCACCACTCAGATATCCATTCACCATCTCTGCACCAATGCCCGCCAGTCCCCTGGGCCTTCTCCAGTTCAGTTCTCACTGCAGGGGCCTGGGGATGGAATCATGGATTACCATGCATGGTGATTGATGGTGATTGATGGTGATTGATGGTGATTGACGGTGATTGATGGCAAGGAAACAATATGAAACACACATATTTGGAAATGGTGGCAACATGTTCAGGGAATATTTTGTTATATATTAATGTGGCGACAAAAGTAAATAACGAAAACAAAATACACCACGTCATCGCCGCAACAGATTGCAAAAAAAACATATAATATACACTGCAGAAACACTTCAGAAACAGCAAACATAGGTGGCAAAACGCATTAAACGCAGGGTGTGTGTGTGTGCGCCTGTTCTTTGTCAAGTGTCTGCGAATGCCTTGGGTTGCCACATCAATGCATGTTAACCCTGGACACAAAACTGAAATCCTTTGGCGGGATATGTTAGTTCTCCATTTGAAGCTAAGAAGTAAGCCATTAACCTGAAAAAAATAAATGCATCATGTTTCCCTGAAACTGACACTTAACATTAACATAGTAACAATAATTTAATCTTGCAGATGTACATTTTGGTTAATTCAGCTTGATAGTTTATATTGATGCTGAGTTAATACAAATTTAAATAATCATTATCAAGGTGTATTAACTCTTGTTTGAATATATTAATAGTCCAACCTATATAATGGTTATTATATTTGTATATTGGTATCATTGATAGTAATCACCATGTGTTCAAAAATAGCTACCATATTCATTACTATATTTCTATATTGGTTACCATAAAAATCACCATTTGTTACAATTTTACCCTCTGGTAAACTAACATAGCTATTGAAAATGGCCATTGAAATAGTTGATTTACCCATTAAACAATGGTGGATCTGTCCATAGTTATGTAAACGTTTACCAGAGGGTAAACCCAAAAAATAATCATCAATCAACCATCATTTATCAACCATATCCCCACATTGCTGATGATTAAAGCCTCCCAAACATACAATGCCCATGTTTTCCAACAAAAAACTCCCCCGGATCATCCATTGGCTCGGCTCGGGTCTCCCGACTCCCAGGCCGCAACCTAATTCCAAACCTCGACGCTGGGGGATTGGGGGGACTCCACTTGTTTTCAACCGCCTGGGGGTTATGAATATGTATATATAATATATCATATATATACATAATATATATATATATATACACATAGTTATATATATATATTATAGGGATTTCCTCAAAGAGCAACTCTTTAAACATAGATTGGATAATCACAGAACAGAAAATATGGTGGCAAGTCGCCAGATTTGTAGGTTCTACCCATGGTCTTGGAAAGTGTACCGTTATTTTTTATCACTTGAAAATTAATTGGTATGTAGTGCTCAGTGCTCCAAAAACCTTTCTGAGAAGGCACATCAGCCGCAAAATACGAAACCCTGCAAATAAAACAACGGTAACTGCTTGGAACCACAGTACAACTCAATATCTGACCGAAACAGATATTTCGACATACCCTTTCATACCCCTAATTTTGTTGGTATTGTTCCAAACTCGACTGTGGGACATATCACATGAAATAACATTATATCTATATATATCTGGTTGAACCATCTTGAAACATATTAAAGTCAATGGGAAGGATTATCCCATATATTATAAAAAATAAAAAATGTTCCAAACCACCAACCAGATATCATATATAATTCTATATGTCTAAACAAACTACACACGTATCGGACGTATCGCCCTTGCTGAACATCTTGCCACGGCGGTTCTGCGCGCCGAGAGACACAGCACTTTGGTCTTCTCCGAGTGAGGCTTGTCCTTCGGTTCCAGGGATCGAGGTAGCGAACTGGAACATTACCGACAAAAGGGGATAGAGTTAGCATTCCCTATGGATCCAAATACCTTCTTAGGAAGTGTTTGGGGTATAATTTACTATCATTTGGAGGCTTAAGTACCTTCTCAGACAGTGTTTGGATCCATAGGGATTGTATGTTTGGGGAATTTTAACCATCAGCAATCTGGGGATATGGTTGATAAATGATGGTTGATTGATGATTACATAGGGTTTACCCTCTGGTAAACTAACGTAACTATGGAAAATCAACATGTTTAATGAGTAAATCCACTATAGATGGCCATTTTCAATAGCTATGTTAGTTTACCAGAGGCTAAATCATTATGTTACTATTTGTTGACAATAGGTAAAACATCATGTTTATCCACTATAAATGGATCTATGTCATTATGCAACTATCAACCATAATGTTCAACATGTTTATGTCAATATCTGGTTTTACTATGATCATATCCATTTGTCATTATGTTACTATCAACTATAAATGGTTCATCTTCGATAGCCATGTCTAATTACCAGCAGGTATGTATATATATATATATATACCGTATATACACATGTGCCACTGTATATCTATGAGCCATATGTGTTATATACATAATATATGTATATGTATATAAAACAGGAATATCATGGATAGGCTCCATGGATTGATGGAAATATCATGGATTCATACCATACACGAGGGGAAGCTCCGCAATTATTTCCTTTGGTTTTGTTCAGCCTCATTAACGATAGCTATATTCCCCCCCCTATTCCGTAGGTATTGGAGTTATATTTACCAATTTAGCTATCGTCCCCTGGTGGATGGGCATGATCATATGGCTCCGCCATGGCGCTACATGGGATATTAACCTCTATTCATGGGATGTAATCAACAAAAACTAACATAACTATGGAAAGATCCAACATTTTTTTATCTGGCTTACATTAACTATTTCGACTGGGCCATGGCTGAAAAAACATGCCCCTATTGTTTCTAGGTTTACCATGGGATGTCAACAAAAATAGGGGTCATCCATGCCATCCCCTATGGCTATATCCAGCTTTGATGCCACATTGTTTCCTCTAAGAACCATATGTTTGCGAATGCTTATATAGATGATAAACACAGTATTTCTAGTGTGATAAATCGAGTATAACAATAATTTATAGTGTGATAAACAGAGTATAACAATAATTTCTAGTGTGATAAACAGAGTATATAATAGTCATCCGGGAGTAGACAGAGTATGGAATGTTCGAGAAAAACAACTCTAAATTGGCAATATGATTGAACAGTCCATAATCTACTTCAGGATGACTATAATTCTGTATACATACATACATAATATATATATATACATATATTGTGAATTCCATCATTTGCCTTGAAGGGATGCCACTTCTTCTCCAACATCTTCCTGATGTTCCGACATATGTAGGCTCAGCGATCAGGGGGTCGTCGTGGAGTGAAAAGACCGCGTGGCCGCGGCTCGTGGATGGTTGCCGGGTTGAGGGCATAAATCGAGAAGTATAACAACAAGGTGAATAGGCCAGGAGGCCATTGTGGTTGTGAAAGGTGAGGGGCCGCTACCAATTCAACATTGGTAGCGGAGCCCACGGGCTCACCGCTTTCTTGGGACAGGGCGCCATTAGAAGGAAGCGGAAGTGAGAGGATCCAGGTGGAGCGATGCCTACTGCGGCCCCTGATGGTGCCGGTGGTGGACCTCCATCAAGCACTGGTGATGGAACTGGTGCGACAACAGGTAACTCCTTTCTCCCCTGGCATTTGATACCACCCTTCAAGCCAGGTGAGACGGATGTCAATGAATACACGCGCAGAATTGAGTTCCTTGCAGGCATTTGGCCAGCGGAACATCTGCCACTGCTAGCCCCAAGGGCATGTTTGCTCTGTGAGGGCACAGCCTTCTCCAAGGTAGTGCGATTGGACCCACTGAAGCTGAAGACCTCGAATACAGATGGAATCAAGCTGGTGGTCTCTACACTGGGTGGAGTGTGGGGCCAATCAAAATTGGAGAAGAAGTACGAGAGATTTGAACGAGCCATTTTTGGAACAGTTCAAAGGACAGATGAAACCAACATGAGCTATATTGCTCGCCATGAGGTACAGTATGAAGACATGATCAGCCTTGGTGCGACGCTGGAAGAAATGAGAGCTTACATCCTTTTGAGGAACTCTGGACTGCCAGCCGAGGATAAAAAACGTGTGATCATCGATGCCAAAGGCAACTTGGAGTACAAGCAGGTGATCGAGAACCTCCAGCTTTTGGGCTCACGTTTCTTCGGTGAGGTTCAGACAGGAAGTTCGAAGACAGGTGGTCGCACCAAAACCTATGACGTCAACTACGTTGATGAGGGTGAAGGTGATCATGATGAGGATGAACAGGTCTTCATGGCTCACGAGATGTCCGAGGACGCAGTCATGGAAGCATTCTTGGCGGAGGGCGATGAAGACGCTCTGGTGATTCAACAATTTGAAGATGCAGTAATTGAATCCCTTCAGAATGACCCTGAGGTTGCTGTTTGCCTCAATAGCTATGCAGATGCCAGGAGACGCCTCCAGGACAAGTCCAAAGGCCGTGGCTTCTGGGCTCCTCGTCCTGGAAAAAGCAAGGGGAAAGGGAAGTTCAAGGGTGGCTTCAAGAACAAGTTTCGTAAGCCACTTGCCCAACGCATCCTGGAGAGTTCTTGCAGAGCTTGTGGTCAGGTAGGACATTGGAAAGCCGAATGTCCGAACAAAGCCAAGTCGGCCCCTCCGAATGCATCTGGTGCCAGCGCTTTCGCTGGCGTCTCAATGCTCCAAGAGTCCACCATGGAAGATGCGGTGGTTGCCGATGTAGTCGATGAACTGCCGGAGAATGCCGTGGCCTTCATGATGGAGGCCATTGCCCAAAGACCAAAAGGGGTGTTTCAGCCAGAGAATAAAGTAAGGGGTAATGGGCTTCTCCGTAACTTTAGTGGGGTTAGAGTAGATAAAGGGGAACTCCGCCAAAAGATGCAGCAATCATGCCAGAGTCTCAAAGCGAGACTGCAAACAATTTGCAGGAACAGTCGCAATGATGGTCCAACCTCACGCCGTGACCAGATGCCCCAACCGGTTCCACGACATGACCCCCTGAGAGCTAAAGTTGATTTCATAGGGAACCATGACACAGAATGGATCCACTTTGTATCACAGGGGACTTCAGGGATTGTGGATTTAGGTGCCAGCATGTCGGTTATAGGCATAAAACAGTTTGAAGAACTTTGCAATGCCCTTCCTGCTACAGTCAAATGTCGCATGCGCGAAGCCCCCTGTGCCGTCAGTTTCCGATTTGGCAACAACAGCACGGTGACCGGAAAACGTGCTGTGTTTTTTCCAATTGGCCAACAGTGGATGAAGGTGATTGTAGTACCATCACACACTCCGTTTCTGATAGCAAATAGTGTTTTCCGAGCCCTAGGAGCCGTGATTGACACCGGGTCAGAACAGATTTTTTTTCAGAAGCTTGGCCGATCCATACCAATTTCACTGTCCGAAAGAAATCTCTTTTGCCTGGACCTGCTAGACCTGCTGGTCGATCCCGGGCCAAAAGCATCCGTTGCATCCGCCTTGTCAGTTCAGAGTGATGAATCAGATCAACAAAAGTATCCGAGGCCAGAGGTATGCCAGGTGCCAAGGGTAGATCAGAAAGATCAGGTATCAGAATCAAAGGTAGGTGGTACGAATCATCAAGCCGATCAGCCTTTGCAACCACGAGTAACTCATGATCATGGCCAAGTTTCATATAACATGCCCCATGAACATGCAGACAGTCAGCTCACTGCCCAACAAGACTGCCGGTTCGAGACAGCCCAACGGGAGACGGTGACACTCTTTGCAGACCATGGCGTCCGACATGAGTCACCAGTTCGATCAGCTGGCAGAAAGGTTGCGCCGAGTGTCACTGAGCTCAGAGACAAACGAGGCAGAACAGCTGAGCCAAATCATGGAGATGTCGTACGAAGAGCTCAGCAACAAGTGCATGGACTTTGGAAAGGCTCATCTTGGCAAGAGCTTCCTCGAGATGACCAAGGAGACCCACTACATGACCTGGTTTGCCGAAGCGTACCGTGGCAGTCAAAGACCACAACACGTACGCTTCCTGCGCTTCATCCAGCTCCATGTGGAGAAACTCGAGGCCGAGAAGAACATCTCCCCCAAACCTGCGATGGCGACTCAAAGCAAAGCCAAGGCGAAAGCCAAGCTGTTGCAAGTTCACCTTCCCGAGGATCCTTGGGAAAACTCCGAAGAGGAGATGGGAGCTCCAACCGAAGCTTCATGGGCCATTCCTCAGAACCAGATCGAGATGAACGAGATGCAGCATCGCATGGGGGAAGTCGAGAATGTACTCCAATAAGTTCTGAACTTGCTGAGCAGCAATCAGCCCAGCCAGCCATCCGGTCAGTAGAGATGCCAGGTCACCCAGAAGTTGAGTCACATGTGATAGCCGACATCTATGCCATGTTACAGGACAATGATACCCATAAAATCTGGGATCCAATGGGGGATAGTGAGATAGGGTACGATGTAGGGGAGAACATCTTTCTCAGCCGTTCCCAAAATTGGGTAGCCAAAGAGATGTGGAATCATTTAGGGAAGCGGGGTGCACTCCACCACCCCAACAAGTTAGCTAAAAATGCCACTGACTTGCTGGAAGTGTATTGTAGCCAAGAGAGCTCCCTTACCAAAACAGCCCGACAATTAGGAATGAGTGCCAACAGACATGGTTTGAGCGATGGGGATTTGGCTACATGCGAAGGCCGTTGCAAGCTGTATGACAGAATGCTGGAGCTCTTGCCGAGAAACATATGGTTGTCACCCAAATGTCGTGCATGGTGTCGATGGAACACGTATAACATGAGTAAAAGCCCTGAAATGGCTCAAAGAATTCTCCAAGCCCGTGAAAACGACGTTGTCCATCTTCTTTTGTGTGATGCTTTGTTTCAGTTTCAGACCTGGAGAAGCAAGAACAGCCATGCACACCTGGAACAACCAGTAGGATCTCACATGATGTTCCAAGAGGAGCTTGCCGCAATTCGCCAGCAAACATGGCGAGCTCGATGCGATATGTGCACTGCCGGCCGACTGAGACATCCGATCTCTCATGAATTTCTCCAAAAGGGAACTCAAGTTTTGACCACATCGTACATCATGAAAGAACAGCTTGATAGGCTCCGATGTCAACATGATCATGTCCATGTCCCAGTCGCAGGCCAAGTTGTCTTACCTGATGTCGGTCGTGTTAATCTGTCACAGTTTACTGAGTTGTACACTAGGACTTTTGCCCAGAAGGTTTTGCGATGCATGCAATGCAGCGAGCGCATAGAAGAACCAGCTCCCGCAGGAGAAAGTGCTCTGACCAGCAGTTCCGATGACCCGGAACCCAAGCGACAAAAGATCAGTGAGAAACGACCTCCAACTGAGGCGGATCTTCGAGTTCAAAAGGAACAACAAGTGCAGAAGATAATCCAAGAAGTCATGCCACATGCACCTCATGTAGGAAAAAGGTTATTTCGCACTGGTCCTGTTCTTGATTTGATTGCCATGAAATTCCCTGACAAGCAGATTCACGTGATTGAGGCCTGTAAGGGGGCCGATAGATTTCGAGCGCCACCACCAGATGTCCAAAAGTCACAAGCACCTCTCCGTATGACCATGGGAATCAACAGAACTAATGCATCAGTATTTTGGGAAGAACAGTGGGAAGATTGGACTCATCTCACCCGGAAGCAGTTGATCAGGAAATCACCTCCAGCCAGACTGATCATCACTGTTTTTGCTGCCCAACGATCTACTGATCCAAATGTCGCACCAAGGGAGACGGATCAACAATTTTTCGAAGAGCCACCCGCGACCAAGCGACCCCGAATTAATCCTTGCGATGACAAGGAAATTGCAGATGCGGAGCCCAGCAGCTCCCAGAGTTCCCAAAGCCTTGAGCCATCCGTAGAGAAACAATCCCTGGTTTCCAAGACCCAGCATGGACCAAAGTTTATGCGACTCAGTAGTGAGCAGCGACAACAGCTAATCCGTATGCACTCCAACTTAGGACATCCCAATGTTACTTTGTTAGGAAATGTTTTACGTGATCAAGGCTGGCCGATGGAAGCCATTGAGGGATTGAAAGACATGCATTGTCCAACGTGTTTTGAGCAGAGCCGTCCAAAGATTGCTCGACCAAGCCACCTGTCCGAGCCCCGACAATTCAATGACCTGATCACCATGGATGGGGTACAGTGGACCAATTCTGAAGGCAATCAGTTCACCTTTTACCACATCTTAGATTCAGGAACCAATTTTCAAGTTGCATTTCCATTTCAACACCGACCCTCCAGCCATGAAATATCACAACAAATGAGCAGAATGTGGTTCTCATGGGCGGGACCCCCAAAAATGTTAATGACGGACAGTGCCGGTGAGTTTTGCAGCGAAGAGTTTGGACGTTTCTTGCAAGCTCACGACATCAAAAGTGTCGTGATTCCAGCCGAGGCCCACTGGCAACTAGGCAAGTGCGAGAGACATGGCTCTATACTCCAAGAAATGCTGAATCGCTTACATAAGGACCAGCCAATCACATCATTGGAAGCATTCGAACAGGCACTCATGCAATGCACGGCAGCCAAGAACAGCATGTCCAGACACCGTGGATACAGCCCTGAAATCCTTGTGTTAGGAAAATCGCGCCATACACCAGTATCCCTGTCCAACGAGGAAGAGGGTCCTTCTGACTACTTAGCAGAATATCTGGAAGAAAATCCTGACTTGCCGTTGTCGGGGGAAATGTTGCGATTTAAGACCAATCTAGATCTGAGAGAAAGAGCCAGAATGGCTTTTGTCCAAAGTGATCATGATTTCAAGCTCCGACGTGCCTGGCTGCGCAGACAACGACCTGCCCGAGACCTTCCCGAGAAAGGGGACTGGGTCATGTTCTGGCGTAACGGAAAGGGGAATCAGCCCGGAATGTGGCATGGGCCCGCCAAAGTAGTACTCAGTGAAAGCCATCAAATCATTTGGATTAGCCATTTGAGCCAACTGTACCGATGTGCACCTGAGCATTTGCGAGCCTTATCAGAGCGTGAGAGAGAGAGAGAATTCCTGTGACTGATAATGCCACCCCGGCCGAAGATCCATCACAAATTGGTAGCGGGGTTTTCCAGTATCACGACATGACAAGGCAGGCAGGACCTCCGGAACAACCCAATCTGGTAAGAACTGAAATCATGGAGATTACCCCAGTGGTTTCCAACACCGCTGAGACTCCTCAAAACCGTTTGCCAGATAATGTGTCACAGAATGCTCAAGATACTCAGCCTGACTCCGAACCCGGAGAAAACCCGGAGAGCCGAGTGGACGAACCACCAGGTGTCACAACTGCAGGAGGAGACAATGCTCCTGAAACAAAACCTGAAGAGGTTCCCGTCCCAGAAAATGACTGGTCAAGCTCCGAAGAAGGTCTATACATGCACATGGAGGATCATTGGAAGATCCAAGATGATCAGGTTATCCGACAACATGTTGTTCCTCGAATCACATTGTTCTGTCCCACGAACATCAATACATGCCCGGTACCGATTGAATGGTTGGAAGAGACTCGACAAACCAATGTCACTACCAAAGATCAAACATCATGGAATATTCATGACACCTGGAAAAGTAACATACAAGCGCACAAATCACTACCGTTACCATGGACTGGGCAAACCATATTCAAAGTCAAGCCACAACATATGGAGCACTGTCCAACTCAAGTGGAATACAATAACTTATGCTTGCAGACACCCACGAAGGGATATGAAGTAGCCCTCACCTTGACCATGGCCGAAATTCAGAACTGCAGCCAAATGAGCATGCCAGAACAGATCATTGCCTTGGCATCCACCGCCAAGAAACAGCGTGCTGAGGTGCGAGAAAAGGAACTGTCTCCAGCCGACTTAGCGTTGTTTAAGTCAGCCAAAGAAAAGGAAATCAAATCTTGGTTGTCCACTGAAACTGTGAGGAAAATTGCAAGGAGTCAGATCCCAGAAGAGCAAATACTTCGTTCTCGATGGGTCCTAACATGGAAACCTATCGAACCTACGAGCGAAGAAGAATCCACAGGACCCAAGTTCAAGCCCAAGGCCAGACTAGTCATTCTCGGCTATGAAGACCCACAACTGGAATCATTGGCAAGAGATTCACCAACACTGGGCAAGGACTCCCGATCACTAATTTTTCAGTATGCAGCTTCAACCAAAACCAAAATCCGATCATTTGATATTCAAACGGCATTCCTTCGAGGTAGTCGTCAAGACGGTCGAATATTGGGTATGGAACCTCCCGATGAGATGCGACAATTGATGAATCTCAAACCATGGGAATGCTGTGAACTATTAAAGAGTGCATATGGCCTTGTCAATGCTCCTCTACTCTGGTATGAAGAACTTCGTGCAGCTCTCATGCGATTAATTTTTTTGGTATCTCCACTGGATCCCTGTCTTTTCGTGTTACCCAAGAAGGATGGATCAGGAATACATGGTTTGGTTGGTATACATGTCGACGATGGCCTGGGAGCGGGAGATGAAGTTTTCAACCAAGCAATTTTACAATTGGAGGCAAAATATCCTTTTGGCAGCAAACATGAGACGGATTTCATATTCACAGGTATACATGTACATCAGAACTGGGATGGATCCATAGAACTCGATCAAACTAAATATGTGGAAGATATCACACCCATTCACGTTGAACGTTCAAGAAGAATGCAATCAGATGAAAAAGTAAATGAACAAGAACGTCAACATCTCAGAGCACTCATTGGAAGCGTACAATATGCAGCCACCAATACGAGACCAGACAGTTCCGCAAAGCTCAGCCTGTTACAGGCAAAGATCAATTCAGCCTGCATTAAGGATCTGCTTGAGGCAAACAAGCTACTCCATGAACTGAAAACCCACAAAGATGTGAAGATCACCTACACAAAAGTATTCCTTTGGACGATTTACGGTTTGTTTCATTTTCAGATGCGTCATTTGCAAACCGTGCCAACTCTCAGTCCCAAAAGGGGTGCCTTATTCTTGCGGCTTCAAAGCAGATTGGCGAATGGCAATCAAGCGATGTCAGTCCGTTAATTTGGTATTCCCGAAAGATAGCCCGAGTAGTAGGTAGCACGTTAGCATCCGAGGCCTATGCTCTCAGTGGTTCAGTAGACCTGCTTTCCTGGCTTCGCATTCACTGGAGTTGGATTTGCAATCCAAGTGACCGATGGAAACAACCAGAACAATGTCTTCAAAATTCTCCACCAGCATATGCAGTCGTCGATTGCAAAAGTCTATATGACCTCATTCAGAAAACAACGATTCCCCAGTGCCAAGAATACAGAACGATGTTGGAGGCCCTCATTATCAAAGATCGACTGAAAGAAGGAATCCTCATCAAATGGGTTCATTCAGCAGCTCAATTAGCAGATTGTTTGACCAAATCCATGGATGGAAGTAGCCTTCGCAGTTTTCTACACGTTGGAAAATGCATCATCCACGATGTGGATGAAATCCTCCGAGAAAGGGCAGACAAACGTGCCCGAAAAATGTGGCAGGAGCAAATCTCTACAGAGCACTCAAAACCAAAAGATGCCAATTAACCTGGGTTTTTTTTTCACCACTGCATCTCTTTTGCCAAATCAAAGAAACTGGATAAAACACTTGATATATTGATTTTTGACGAGTGTGAATTCCATCATTTGCCTTGAAGGGATGCCACTTCTTCTCCAACATCTTCCTGATGTTCCGACATATGTAGGCTCAGCGATCAGGGGGTCGTCGTGGAGTGAAAAGACCGCGTGGCCGCGGCTCGTGGATGGTTGCCGGGTTGAGGGCATAAATCGAGAAGTATAACAACAAGGTGAATAGGCCAGGAGGCCATTGTGGTTGTGAAAGGTGAGGGGCCGCTACCAATTCAACATATGTATATATATATGTGTATACATCATATAATGGCAAATCCAAAATACTATGCAAAACAGTGTTTAGCTGGTTAGTATATATAAATGTATATATTCAGGCATAGCAACATATGAAAGTACTAAATTACCAGTATAAGATCTGCCAAAATAATGTATGTATATACATACTAGATGGTTTATAAGTAGCAACTGTGAGATTGTAAATAGAGCTGTCCTTTTCTTGAACAAAACACCTTACAACAAGTATAAAACCTAAATGAAGCAGCAAATCTGATGATTTATGGCTCATGAAAACACATGTCAATCGAGTATTTGTAATATTTGAACGGCCCCTCTGTACTACTCAACTCTGGCCAGTGAAAATCAGGAAGATATCCGTGATGCAAAAGATACATTATCTATATATAATATATCATCTGCATGGGTAAAACAATGCCATTTTTACCACCCATGACCGGAAGTGGTAACCATACCACCTATATATCTATGGTGATATATGACTGGGGGATGGTAAACACTTAAACATGGCATTGTTTTACCCACATACCCTCTGGTAATTTAACATAGCTATTGAAAATGGCCATTTATAGTGGATTTTCCCATGAACAATGGTGATTTTCCATAGTTATGTTAGTTTACCAGAGGGTAATATGTGAAAAATCTATCCTAAACCCATCAGTTCAGCTACCAACATTACCAACATGGATTCCTGGGGCTCCACCCCGGACCTTCATCTCTTTCGTCCAGTTGCGCAACACCCGAGTCTCGGCAGGAGCCACTGAAATTGGACTCTCCGGAAGCAAAATAGTGTATGTATATATATATATGCATATATGTATATAACTATATATAATAATAATAACAATAATAAAAAAAATGATGATAATAATAAAGCAAAAAAACAAACACGTGTTAAAACATCTGTTGCAAAATCCTGGTGTTCGTACTTGTCTTGTCCGCTACCAACATAGTTTATTCATATGCAAAAAAAAAACAGAGCTGCTGGCCCATCCAATGGGGATGTGAATTTTACTCTCATTCAATGGATTTACAGGAAAATCCTCACCGGAAACATCAGGATTTTCCCATAAAATATGGGGCTTAAACCTGTAATTTGTCCCACCAATCTATTGACTCATGGTATGTCATATTCCAATGATCTCCGACTAAACATCCAACCATAGAAATCGCCCCCTTTGGTTAATGCATCACCCACGGCGAGCTTACACGAGCGGTTTCTCCCCATATTGAACAATCAAAATATCTAACATATTTAGGGGTTATCTGTTATGTATATCTGATGTTATGTAACCATATTGTGCTATGTAATGCTATGTAATTGTTATGCTAAAGTGGTGATTTGCTGGGTTTATACATAACATTACATAACACAATCGCATATCATAGCTATGTACATCTGGTTTTTCGGTGCTTCTGACCACTCGAAAAAAAAATAATAATAAAAAAAAAACATCTGCGAGAAAGTAGAGGGATCATCATCATCATCCAAAAATCATACATCAACAGTCATAGGCTTGAGACAAAAATTACACATCTTGAAACCCACCAGATTTATCTCCGTGGAATGATGGCAACACACGTGATGCCATTGACCGGTTAAAAGAGTTGCGGCAGTTGGGTTTCCCATTGGGTTTTCCCATGGCTTAGGTTAGCTTATAGGTTCCTATGATTCTATATGATTCTATATCCACCTGACAGATATAGAATGATCTACAGATCCTGAAAGCATACAAAGGCCCTCACCTGGTTCTCGCGGTGAAGGGCACAACTGTCAGCCTGACCAGAAGGGCACATCTGATGCCCAGGTCATGTCCCGACCAACAGGGTTTCTGAACGCTGCTGGCCACATAAAAAAGGGGCATGTCTCCAACATCTTCAGCTGCACTTTTGGCCCACAAAAGGCTCTGTAAAGTCAGGGTCCTGCCCTGTTCAAAATTCCAATGTCTCGACAATGAATTTATCGGTCCTGAATGGTCCTGAAGTGAACCCTCGAAACAGAAGGTCCAACTCTAAAATTGCCGTTAGGGGTAATGTATTGATCATGAAACCTTAGCAAAAATGAGGGCTTCTACTGTTCGCGTAGTCTTGGTTCTGCTGATCTACGGGGCCTTGAAGTAGTGGGATGATAAGCCACAAATCCAAGATCTTCATTCAAATTGTATGTGTTGAATTGGTTCTTGGGTTTCAAGGAATTTTGTCAAAGGCTGTGGTTACACATGGTTACAGTATTCATCTAGCAGCTAGCTTCAAGAATCAACCACAACAAAAAAATATGGCAGTGAGCCATCTCATCTCTTGCCAAGTTCAATCATACCCTGGGTCCCGACCCAATTAATTTGTCATCCAGTTAAGCATCCTTCCCTTGGTTGCCAGGTTGCTTCATCTCGCCCCACAGTTCTGTTACCACTGGCATCCCATATCATCCATATCGAATTTCGGAGACCCTGCCCTGCTGGGACACCCATCCGATACAGATTTAACAGTCAGACTGCACGTCACTGGGAAAAACCTCACTCCAAAATTGACATTAATATGTGATTTCGAACATCAAAAACATATTCTCACTGCTGATTGCAGGTCTTAAATCTGTATTGAACAACTATTGAAACAAGTATATATTATATATAATTATATATATATATCTGTATATATATATTATAGTTAAAGGTAATTATTCAACTACTCTATGGCAATTTCACATACCACTGTGGAACATCACTCAATGGATTCCCCTTTTGGCCTGCGCCAGCTTGTCGAAAATAGGATCTTCACCCAACAAACGTACCTCCAAAGATGGCAATGTCGGAAATCTTGTGGACCCCATGGATGTAGCATGAGTGGACAGTGGAGATTGTATGTTTTATATACATGTATTTGTAAATATCTAACTACCTATAGCCTATATACTTATCTATCTATCTATCTATATTTAATTCTATCTATACATACATGTTATATATATATATATATACACATATTATATATACACATATTATAGATGTTACAACATGTATTAACAAGAATTGATGTGTGTGTGCTACGCAGTCAAAGTGACTCCTTCACGATGGGTCTGCAGTGCACGTGAGAACAGCAATGTATGGCCATTTAATGCATTAATGAGTTTTTAATGGTGAAACCATTGAACACATACAATGTGAGGCCCCCCAGTTATAAGTACCATAAACCATAGTCATTGGAGTCATAAACCAACTTAGCTATCTTGGGGGCCTCACATTGTAGAACATATCAATATCAGAATAATATAAACACATGGAGGTTTCCTGACAATGGGGTACCCCGAAAACATGACCAAGTCATTGCTTGTAATCAAAGGGAAGACCTATGGTTTAGAGTAGCCATAGTTCAGGAAACCTCCATATATCCATATACCATATTTATTATAAAACCCGCAATTAATATATGGATGTCTCTGAAAATCTGACTGCCTGAAGATGAAAAAAATCCTTCATCCAGCTGGAAAGTTTTTGGAAAACTCGTCGTTTAGTAAACATAATTCTTCATTGATCAAATACCATCTGGTTATTTAACATAGCAATGGAAAATCCCGGCATAAATGGAGGTTTTAATGGGAAAATCATCTATAAATGGGCCAGTTTCCATGGCTATGTTAAATAACCAGAGGGTAAGTCTTGTAAGCACAACTCTATTTTGCTTAAGTTAAAACATGTTTGGTTGCATGGTTCCTTTCTCTCTCGAAAACGAGAGTTCAGACCACCGCTGTACCTGCGCTTTGCCCTGCACAAGAACGTAGCTATGCATAGCTGTTCAGGATTTAGTTTACGAATTGTAGCAAAGTTATCAAATAAACTAAACAAAAAATAACAAAAGAACCAACTGTCAATTGATCAAGCTACATCAACCAAGGTGTTAATTCCCGTTGCAACCAGCGCTGCCCCCCTTTCGCTCCGTTGCGCAACGTTGACGTTTTTCGCGGTGTCGTATCGTCGATCACGGGACGGCCCCAAAGCCGTGAAGGTTTTCACATGAAGATAGGCTGGAAAAAACATGTTCACCGTACATCTGGTAGCTATTGATCCACCGCTTTATGGATCATGAAGGTTCTTAAGATTCAGAAACTTAAGGTCTATAAAAAGAAGTCGAACGCCGATTGAAGCTGCACAAAATCAGGATGTTTCACAAACATCGAGAGTTCACCTTGAAATTAGCTGACAAAGAAAAAACACATTGAACAAATTTGTTTTTGTTCAATCAAAATGAGATGCGACCAAGAAATTTTGGGCTACAATGCTTGAACGTTAAGAATCTACCAACAGAATTCGGGGACAAAAGGTACAACTGGTATACAACTGACAGAAATCTGAGTATCATATGGGTAATACTTCAAATTATATATCATGCCTCAAAAATGGGTGGTTTAATACTGAAGAAAACCGAGTAGGCCCATTGACCCATTGGTCGCCGATTCTTGAACCAAATCGCTAGAGCGTAGCAACCCCAAAACTTGAAAACGACCAGGATACAAAGTGGGATATGTATGGAAAGGTACAAGAAAAAGGTGAATACACTCTGTTATGGGTAAACATTGAGGGAGTGAGTGTAGGTGATCAGGGACGCAATCTTTCTGGGGTCCGAATAATATGATATAATATGTATATGTCACACAACTGTTTTGCCAGCCGAACATCTAAAATTATCCTAGCCGTGGTGTCATTGCAGGCATAGATTGGTCCATCAGACTAGCTTCGGATGTCTTTTAGGTTTTTTTTTGGTTTTTTTTGTCATCCATCCCATCATTGGAATCCTGAACCATCCCCAAATATGGGAAACTAACCCATGGTTTTGACCGTGACACATCAGCTTGGGACGACAGAACAACTCGATAAACTGGCCTTCAACAATAGCCATGACGGATCCATGGTGCTGGTATGCTAACATAAAGGGGGTATATTGATGGGATCCATGGAGCACCATATATGGCAGCACCATGGATCCTATGGGATTATTAAAAACAGCTGTTAACTGTATCCAAAACAGCTCCAGATTTTCCATCTTCCCCAAGAAATCATCGATACTGCGACCACCTTCTATAGCCCCGCTTCGACTTCATACCTGGCCCTTCGCCAACGTCACGCGCCACGGGACTTGGCACGGGATGCTGATCTGAAAGAGAGCTCGGCACAAAAAGAAAAGGGACTGCGACTCGGAGTTCGCAGTTGCTGGTGGTCTGCTGGGTACTCAACAGCCGGGCCAATGCGAAGCGAAAGCATGGTAGTAACTGTATGTAGCTGTTTGTTTTTGTTCAACTGGAAGTTTTCCACAATTTTCCACATATTCCACCTACTTCCCCCCTTTCAAAGCAATAAGAATAATAAAACATCATAAAACATAAAACCATGAGAAGTGAATGTGTCTTAGACTACAGCCATGGCTCATGGGAGACGTTTTTCCATCGCCAGGTTTCAAAGAGCTCATGGAACATGGATTGGTCAAAAGTTCTAATTCACTCCAAACCTTTTTTTGGTGTGGACCAATTATCCAAATATATCCAAATATACCCTGCAATTTGCACTCTATGACCTTCTTTTTCTGAAGATTCATCTTCCTAATTCTTCAATATGTTTCGTTGATTCTGCTTGCTTCTGCTGCACGCCAATGTTATTTGATATGGCGAAACAACTCACCCCTGAATCTCCGAGCATGTCACACTTGCATACCATGTCGACCACCCAGCACAAACATATTCTCGGCACCACAAGGTCCAGGAAAGGCGAGCACTGAAAGCCATCACGAAGGGACCCAGCAACTGGTTCCATTCCTCCCTGAATCCCTGTACTCTGAGGCCCTGGATTGCCAATGTCAATGATGTCAATGTTGGTTGCTGGAAAAAAACAAAACAATTGCGTGTTAATGGTGAAACATGGTGAAACCAACACTTCTTCTTCTTCCTCTTCTTCTTTCACTGCATAAAAAATCCTTGCTATCCATAGAAATCCCTTTGCTCAACTCCGAACTTCGCCGTTTTCCACAACCTTTTTCCGTGGTCCGGTGACCGAGGAAAGCAAGTCCACGAGCCCACAAGAGCTGTGCGAGCGGTTTGGAAGTGAACACCTCATGAAACGCTTGCGCTGTAACAAAAACGTTGAAGATCGTTGAAGGATATTAAAGGATATGGCAACAAACATCCTGCATGTTGAAAATTCTTCAGACCTATGGCCAGTATTTACCATCTGGTTTATTATAGCCATGGAAAATCACCATGTTTAATAGGTAGACCATCTATAAATGGGCCATCTATACCATGGCTATGTTAGTCATAACCAGGCCGGGTATTACAGATATGCAGCTGAATCTGACAGTCATCGAGACTGATCGTCCCCATAGACGTGAACCATGATGAAACAATCACCCTGTGATGATGTCAGCCATTTTCACAGACCACCCATGACTGGAAATGGAAAGTTTATAGCACCTGTATATTTATGGTGATGACTGGGGGATGGTGCAAATGGCATTGCTTTACTACCATGTTTTACCCACATTATTTCGAAAAATCTGCATAGAAGTTACTTAGAGGAAAGGGAATGGCAACGACAACTCGCTTCAAGTCTGGACTCGACTGACGAATCGAAAGGCGCCACTTCTGAAGGGCCAAGCCTCTCAATCCACACCCTACGAGTAAAAAACAGGCAACCTGTTTCGCATCGGAGTGGTAGGAGGAGCAAGACCCTAATGCCCTGATGCCTGGTGAACATAAATACGTAGAGTAGACGGTGCTAGTTATGAATATAAATAAAAAAGAGTAAAACTAAAGACTATAGATGTAAGCTATATGCTATCATATAGTTTTTACCCATGGCCATTTATTGTGGCAATGGAGAAAAACAGACTTGCACACGACAGAGCTATTGAAATCATGATTTTCCAGCCATTTTTCTGAAAACCAGAAGGCACAAAGGTTTGAGGATTACGATAAGCCATGATGGGAAGCACTATCCTTCACTCTCAGTAGATACCATCGAGTTTAACCATGAGAATTGAGGATGCCAATCTGACTTTGTTGGTGGATACGAGGATGCCTTTGTTTAAATCTCAAGCCAAACAAAATTAAGGTGAAACCTATTTTCAGTTGAAACTTTTCAAACAACATATCAACATTTTTTAAAAAAAACAGTTGAAACATGTTGAAACCGCATTACACCACCTGATTATTTCGGATACCGATTTCCGATATATCAGGTTACAGTACATGGGATGATCGGGCTATGATCATCACCACGATTCTTTAATAGTTATAACATGAATATATATATATATATCTATTATATATATATTTTTTATGCATATATAATATATATATATATATGGGTAAATTTAAAAAAAAAAAACACTAACCTGAATCTTGCGGCCATAAAAGGGGATGATTTTCCTATAAAAACCCATGGATTCCAGGACTCGGATGACCATCCCTTGATTTGGACCTTAATCGAATGGCCACTCCGATGGGACACAAGGCGTTCGAATGATGCGAACTTATGAAAGAAAGGTGCCTGATACTACAAACTGATTGGCGGTGTTTTGAAACTCGAAACTGGGGTCGCTTTCTTGCTGAAGAGTTGGCACCTGGTGAATCACCGCCAATCCGCCTGTATATAAGGCGCTTCCGGAGGCTGATGGCAAATCAACCATCCGATCTAAGCAAAATCGCAGGGGCCCCCTCTTTTACCGTCTGAGACTGAATCAGTTCTCAGAGGGCCTCCAGCCCCGGGAGCGGCCGGGAGCGACCACGAGTTCATTCGCCAGCACCGACGTTGGCCTCAGGAGCGACCATGAGTTCATCGCCGGCACCGACGTTGAACGTTTCAGGCAACGCGTAGTGCGGGCGCCTGAATCTGCGTCGTGGCCTGCAGTCACTGCTCTTTGCAGCGAAATGTCGAATTCTTGAGGTGCCGACTGGCCAGAGGCATATTTTTAGGGATACATCGAAGATGAACAAGATATTGAAAGTTAATTTGCTGTTGATTGCAGGAAAACTTTTTTGGATGTGACCAGCAAACAGTTTTGTGATTCTACTGATTGAAGCGTTCCCAACATTGACCAGCCTAGATCGGTGGTATCATACCAACGGGGACAATGGGATGCAAAGAGATCTTCGGGTCAGTAGACGGTCAGTACCTATAATCTTTGATTTCCCATGCTTTTTTCTTACTAATCACAGCAACCCAATGTTGTTTTTAATTGATATCTTCATCCCGGGTCTTGCGATGATCTTCCAAACAATACACATCTCTGATCTTCCATGGATTTTCCGATTTCCTCCCAATAAATACCCATGGATTTTATTGGAAGAGTGGCCACTGCCATGGGATTTTCATGATCACCAACCTCCGCCGGCCTAAAAAATGTGATCAGTGATGGCTTCAAAAAAGATGCTTGTGAACCTTGTAATTGCGGCCTCGAGGCCTTAAGAAAAAAACATGTTTCAAAGGGTTGATCATATAATTTTGAGAAATCCCGGTTGGAATGCAATTGAAAGCTTAACGAATGAAACCACATAGTGGAAGCCCGCTCTTGTTTGTTATCGGCCTCCAAAAATGGGGTTGCCGGGGCGGGTTGACGACCGAACATCACGTTCAGATCTTGAATCTGGAGTTGTTTCTATCATTTTGGATACCCGGCCTGGTAAAGTAACACTTTGCGAACTCGAAAATCACCATTTTATGGATAAATATGAGTAAATCATGGAACTATCCATGGTCCATAGCTGCCATAGCTTTAATAATATGTTTACTGGAGGGTACTGCTAAATCCCTAATGTTGCTGATGATCTAAGCTGGTAAACCAAAGTCGTGAAAGTCCTGGCAAATCGATCTGGGCAACTCTGGCAGCTCGCGCCACCGCCAAAGCTGTGCCAACTCCAGAAAATTCTGACGCCATTTACATCCATCATAATCCATCCATATCCACAAAAAATGCCCAAAAGGTCAACCTGGAAAATATGATCTGAACATCTGCTTGACACGTCAACACATCAACACTGCGCATCCGAAAGAAATAGCCACTTTGGCATCAAAGAAACATGGCCCGGGCAACCCCATGGCATCCGATGGCGGAGAATCGTGTACCCCTAAACCCAGTTGATAAGCATATATTGTTCCCCCTAAAGGTTATTGAAAGGCTACAATGGGGGGTATACGGAAGTACCACATTTCCAGAAAACACCTGTGTCTTTACTTTTTACTTAGATCCATACCACACTTGTCTATTGTACTTGAAGTAAATTTACACCTGCATCCTACACGTCTCCCACTGGACAAGCACAAGAGCACAGTTTGGGGTGCGACACGAAAAACTGCAACTTGAATTCATCTGGGCAGTCAGTGGACAGGTTGCTGATGAATGCAGCCTCTAGAGTACTTTTATGGTTATCATATGAAGTTATTTATGTTATAGTTATGGTTATCATTGGCTGATATGGTTATCATATAAGTGCCATCAGATGATAACCAAATTACCAATAGTTATCGTCATCATTGGCTCCCAGCCCTTCGAAGTTATCAGAATACCAATCCATTTTTGAACTGGACAGCTTAAAGTTCATCTGTGTCCAGCCTCCCATCTCAAAAAAACATGAGTGAGAAGTGTCAAGACCATCTTGGAGGAATCCCCAATGTGAAAAAAAGGCTGGGTCTGAAACTGGGGTATCCCGGGTTGACCTACCCCTCTGAAAAATATGAAAGTCAGTTGGGATGATTATTCCATTCCCAACTGTTTCTGGAAAATCATTCAAAAATCCATGGTTCCTGGCACCACCAACCAGATTATTATTTACCATTATTAACCATTATTAACCATTATGAACCATTATGAACCATTATTAACCATGAAATAGTATGGGATATATGTCCATTACAAAAGGTTGGAACTGGTCCTGCTTCAAGATTCCTGATCACAATTCTCTGCCTTATTAACCACTGGATGTTCACGCCTTCGTTTCTAATCATTGATCTTGTTGCTTCCGCGCTTGTTCACATCATCTGGGCAACTTCCTGCCTAAGCAAAAACCGCACTTCGGATAACAATAGTTTTGGTTTTAACTTTGCTACATCCACAGTTTTTTTTTTCAAAACATGTACAATGTGAGGCCCCCAAGATAGCGTTCAGTTGGTTTATAACTCCAATAACTATGGTTTATGGTACTTATAACGAACTAGTTACTGGGGCTCATAAACCAACTAACATCACTGGGGCCTCACATTGTACGGTCATGTAAATATCATAGCAGCCATGAAAGCCGCATGATTCTGACTTAATCGCCTTGAAAGCCGCCGAAGGATTCTGGAACCCCAGCGATGCTTCTGATGCTTCAAAGCCTATATACCCTCTGGTAATTTAACATAGCTATTGAAAATTGCCATTTATAGTGAGTTTTCCCATGAAAAATGGTGGTTTTCCATAGTTATGTTAGTTTACCAGAGGGTAACTAACCACAATATGTTGGTAAACATCCAGCGACCCAACCAGCTCTTTTACCATTCAGAAGCCTGGCCGGCAACACGTCCCCCATGGCAATATGTATATATATATATGTATAGTAAGTTTGTGATTCATGTTCAATAACAACAAATAGCAGGCTATCAACTATTCCTCCATCATCAAACTGCTTGTGTCACACTGCTCACACGGCTCCCGCCGCACCGCCCTCATCAAATGCTTGCCGTTTGGTTTGGCGAACGCCATTTTGAAGTCAGATTTGTTGAAGAAAAGTGCCTGAGGTCTATCATGATAACCATATGTTTGGAACTAGTACGTATTATGAATGATTATAACCTTCTAAAACGGGGATCCCAACCAACAGAACACATTTAGGGGGATATCAACCACCAGGAATAACATATATATTATAGATACATCATGAATCATATGATATTCTCCATGGTGCTGGTACATTTGCCTACATGAATGACTGGGTCAGTTTTGGAATGTGGAAAACTTTTGCTGGAATTTCATCCCGATACAGATGTTGCGAGGTGGCAAGAATGTTTCAGACTATCTATCTGTCCTCTGGTAATCTAACTTAGCCATGAAAAATGGTCCATTTATAGATGATGTCACTATTAATCACATGTCAAAACGGTGGTTTATAGCTATGTAAACTTACCAGAGGGTATATGAAACAATTTTGATCATAGCTATATAAATGTTGGTAATTATATGGAACAAGCTGTTGCAAATAGCAGCGCCATGGATCATCTGTGTATTGGATTCGTCACGGACAGCTCAATCTTTCCCAGCCGTCCCAGCTATCCTCGGTATCAGGGACAAAACGGCATTCTTTTGCAACAGCAAACAGCAAATATCTAAAAAGGATGCTCCGGCACGGCAAGGGCATAACATGTTCTTCAAGCAAATCATCATTGAAAATCCCTTTCTTTGCCAGATCTGAAAATAGGAATGCATACACATCCAGTGCATTACATTACAAAACATTACCTTAACGTTAACATTAACACTAAGATTAACGTTATATCAACATTAACATCAACATCCAACATGTGCATTACATTACATTACATTACATCACAGGACATTACATCACATTACATTACATTATCGTCTATTGCATCGAATTGCAGTATGTTGTTGCCTATCATATTAAATGGTTTCACATTATATTTATATATACACATGTGTATATCATTTCATAAATTTATATTGATTGTGTCACATTCTGTCATACATGTTTTATCATGTCATACATTGTTATAGTATATCATTTCATACAATATAGTACATTGTGTTACAGTTGCATTATAATGCAAATCAATATGTATGTATAATATGTATACATCATATTCATATTGTATCGTATCGTATAACATATATAATGCATAATATATCATATATCATACGCAACATATGTATATCTTATCACATATAACATATCATAACATATCATAATATATCATAATATATCATCATATATCATCATATATCATCATATATAATCACATATAATATATCATATATAACATATCATATCATATCATATCATATCATATCATATCATATCATATCATACTATATATATAATATATATCATTTCATTTCATTTCATATCATATCATATCATATCATATCATATCACACTCTATCATATTGCTGTATATCATGCATCATCATGCTATGTCATATAATTTCATATACACATTACATATCTACAGCATTGCATAGATATGTGACAGGTCCAGACAATGACACTGACCTCGTGAAAAAAAAATGGCTCCTGAACATGGGGAATGCACGCAGTACACCCAGTAAAATGGCTAGAAAAACACATAGGACAAAACTGGTTATTTCAACCAATGATTCTAGAGGTACAATATTTTGAGACGAAACCAAATAGAAGAGACACATTTAATCATTTAAGCTATCACCTGCTGAAAACAGAAGGGTCCATGCCAGCGTGCCAGTGGTGTCCAAACATATTCAAACACATAGCATTTCCGTGCCTCAAAGATACGATTCGAAAGATCATGACGTCTGGGAAGGTCATTTGGTCATCTTTCAAACACTCTACCCTCTGGTAAACGTTTACATAACGAACTGGAAAATCACCATGCTATTAATGGGAAAAACCACTATTTCTATGGCCGTTTTCCAGTTCGCAAACTGTTAATTTACCAGGCCGGGTATATACCCATTGCTGGGCTTCTGGATTTCTGGTGACTTACGGCCTGAACGCTGAGGCACGGTTCGTCGTCATTTTTTACTCTTCAACTGTGAAAAGGTCGCAGTGCACCGTGACGCCGTGTGAACCCCCGGTTGGAACTACCATCACTGGTACCCTACCGTGTAAACGTTTACAAAAAACGTTTACTGGAAAGATCCGTACCCATTTTATAGCTGGATAAATCCACTTTATATTTCTATGGTTAATCACTAACATAACTATGCAAAGATCCACCATTTTGAATGGGAAAATGCACTATAATCCACTATAAATCACAATTTTTAATAGGTAAATCACCATTTTGAATGGGAAGATCAACGTCTTTCTATAGCTTTTTGTATGTTTACCAGGCCGGGTACCATCACTGGTTTCTTTCGTTTCGGGAATTCCACCGCAGGGCTGGCTGCACCGTCGCCACGGTGGAATTTTCGCGTCGCCACCGGAAAGGAGTCGTCACAAAAGTGCAGAAAAAATACAGGTCTCATCCTGTTAATAAACTGTTAATAATGGTTAATAATGGTTTTTTTATGCTGGTTGGTGGTTAATATACTGTGAATAATGGTTAATGATGATGGTTATTAATATGGTTAATGATGGTTAATAATATCCTGGTTGGTGGTGCAATTTCACCGTCAAAAATGATGGTTCGTGAGTTCGTCAATGGGGTTGGGATGACGGGCCCCATGTCTGAAATGGACAATAATCATCAATAATCCATTCATGTTCCAAACCACCAACCAGTTCAGCTTTGTTAGCTATGGACATGTGTATCATGTAGATACATGTTCTCTCCATTCTTTCGACGCTACAATCAACGGACTGGTATACAGTCAAACCTCGGACGACCAGCATGTAGAAAAGAAAATTCGAAAAATTCGACCCATGCTCAACCCAGCGACCCAATACAATAATTGTTTTCATTCTAGCTAGTTTACAAATATGGATAACCGATTTATAACCAATTTACAAACATTTACAAACCATGTATGTCCAACTGATGGTCCATTTATAAAAATTGTATACATATTTATACAGTAATTATAGCATAGTATAGCCATCTGTATCAGAGTTTTCCAACCCAACTTCACAGCAACGTTCAACTGCAGTTCCGGTCTTATTTGTCAACGGCTTAAAACTTCTTGAGACATCCCATATCTTCAGGCGCCCTGGAGACAGCCGTCGGTGTCATAGTCCCTTAGCGATTGCCTCAGGTCGCACAAGCAGCTCGTGACTGGGTCGAAACTGGCGATTTGATGTGAGGGACCCAGGGAGGCAGCATGAGTCATTCAATTTTGAGATGTAAAAATGGGGGCATAATGGGGGCATAATGGGATTTTCATGGGATTTTAATGGGATTTTCATGGTTAATAATGGTTAATAATGGCTAATGATGGTTAATGATGGTTAATAATAATATCTGGTTGGTTGGTGGTTTTAACATGTTTTAACCATCTTCAAAAATATTAGTCAATGGGAAGGATGACATCCCATATATGAAATGGAAAATAAGCAATGTTCTAAACCACCAACCAGATGATGTTCCAATGAACACTTGGTTGTTTGGAATTTTAAGAAACACGATTCACGCCCAAGGTCCCTTTTCAAAGTCAGTTCGGATCATACCAAATAGCCCAGCGAAGACCACAAATCCGGAGAAGCTTAGTCGCATCATCGAACAGCAACGGTTGATTTAAGCCATGAAATAGCCTCTGGTTATGACTAACAGTTCGCCATGGAAAGATCCACCATGCTATTAAGATAGGTAAAGCATCTATTTCGATTAGGGCCATCGACAAACCATGGCTATGTAACACATAACCAGAGGGTAACTGTCAACATTTTGGTGGATTAAGAGCTACAAACCCAGGTACCAACAGACAAACCTCCAAGTTCCATTGAACTAGTCCAATTTACTAACCGTCCCCAGTCTGCGTTGGCGAATATGATTGCAGCAAGCGTTTGTGGGTTTTAACCTATGTTCTTAGCAACAGAATCAATGAAGTACCCAACCAACTAGTATCATGCTTTTTGAACCAAGAAAACTGCTCCTACTGCTCCTACTGCTCCTACTGCTCCTACTCCTACTACTACTACTACTGCTGCTACTACTACTACTGCTACTACTGCTACTACTGACGACTACTACTACTACTACTACTACTACTACTACTATCTACTACTCCTACTACTCCTACTCCTGCTACTCAAACAAAACACAACGCCTGGCTGGAACGCCCACGTTCCCCGTTTCAAACAGCGACAAGTCTCATCGCTGATTCCGGAGGTGGCCTGGCATACCCAAGGTCATAAATTGGTTGAAACAATGGTTGAAGATCGAATGACTCATGTTCTTTTTTCTATTAATGCTTGAACTTCTAGTGATTTCAAGGTGGCTCATGGTTGACTGTTGATTTCTTGCTCAACAGTTGAACTGGTTGACGAGCCCTGTGGGCCACACCAGGAAAAAGTTCATGTTTCAAGACTGGAGTTGTTCACCAAGGATCTATGATGAATTGTTTCATCAATAAGTGCAAGGTGATAAATCACAATTGAATAAGTACAAGGCAACAGCTGACTCATGACTCTAGAGTCTGGAGAGCTAACATTCATTTTAATCTCCTATGCCCGTCATTCAACTCAGATTCTGTGTTGAAGTAAAATGCAACGACTCTTATTTATGGCGAAGTGTGTAGCATGTCTTTCAATCTATAAATTCTTCCTTAACTGGCACAGCATCCCTTTGAAAGGAAACATTCCTGCATGATTGCATGATTCAAGTCAGAGATTGCAGTATTTCCTTGCATATCTTTCAGCCATAAACTGCAGTCTTCGTTTATGACAATACAGTGTTTCTTTCCAGAAGCAGTCCCTCTGCAAAATTAGTTGAGAACTCCCTTCAAAGATGCAGTGTTCCTTTTGAAGAAATATGCGGTCTTCCTCTCAAACTCCTCAGCCTTCCCAAAACGTTACAGTATTGCGCTAAAAAGTTGACATTCCTTCATCATATGCAGTACAATGTTTCACATACTGAGTTCCTGCCAAGAAATACAGGGTTCAATTCACACATGCAGCATTCCTTGAAAAAACAGCTTTGGTTTAAAACTTACAAACTGAAATCTAATTAATTTTAATAATCTAATCATCCTTTAAGACAGCACGTATCCCCACGTATGCGTACACATTGTACAACATATATAAGTATACCCCACGTATGCGTACACATTGTACAACATATATAAGTATGTATATATATATATACATATTCTCCTTCTGGAAGGAAGCAAACAATTCCTTTTGAAGAAGTTCAGCCTTCCGTTGTTGGTCCATCCGCAACACAATCAGAATCCTGAACAAAAACATGCTATTTACAAATTTGTATTGTCAAATTGTCTCATCAATCCATTCCGCACAAATGGGTATACATAGGTATACAATGCAACTTTTAACCATCGCACATATGGAGGTTTCCCTTGCTGGTCATTAGGGTACCCCCTTGCATCATCCAGTCTTCGTGGATGACCATGACTAGTGACTTGAAACACGCCATGGTGATTTAAATCCCATGTAATTTCTGTTAATCGTCACGTTTTCTCCATCAATCACTATAATCACCATGATTAATTACCATTAAGCATGAAACAAAACCACCATCAATCACCAATAATCACTTAGAATCACCTAGAGTAACCAACAAAAATCACCATCATTTCTCCATTAACAATGTTTTTTAATCATAAACATTAACCATGTTGTCAGTTGATTTTTCGCACCTCGGCTCCACGACCTTGGGGACCACAGCATCAAAGGCCGCGGCCTTCTGAACAACTTCACCGCAAAAAAAAGAGAGGCAGATTACAACAACGGCTACAGATGGTGAAATGTGGTTTATAGATGTTTATCTGGTTGGTGGTTTCACCCCCTCTGAAAAATATGAAAGTCAGTTGGGATGATTATCCCCAATATATGGAAAATAAAAAATGTTTGAAACCACCAACCAGTTATAGTAATTATGGTTCAGAATTCAGAATATAGCTTCACCATAAATATCATATTGCCATAAACCAACCACGAATCGACCATCAATCAGAATAATAGTTCTCTCCAGCTGTGGCAATCGCCCATTTTCTGGTTACCTGGTTGGAAGCTAGTCTTCCAAAGCGTAGCAGGGTCTAGGTTGCTAGTGAGGTCTTTGGATACGTTTTTCGGAGAGGAGTAGCGTTGGTAAATATTGGTTGGGGTAATTCCTCTCCTGAGAACGCAGGATTACCATCATATACCAAGGTGGGGATCCATTGCAGTGAAAAACATCATTCTTGGTGACCACATCCACCATTTTTGTTGGTTATTTCCCACTTCTTTTTGATTCTATGTTACATTTGTGTTGGTTAACTCACTTCAATGCAAGATCTTTTTTTTTGACACTTATGCTGAATGAAGCCTAGCTAGTAAATAGATTATATAATTAATACATACCTATACTACTGGGCGACTCATTTCACTTAAAACCCCAACGAAAAGTATAATGACTAGGGCAAGTAGTGTTGGTCCAGTTATGACTAGGGTGAAAGCGTACCAACACTAAGTGGGATGCGCCAGAAAGCCAGAAAGTAGCTAACTATAGGCACCATTCCTATACCAGGGAAACTGGCGTTGGCCCTATTTTTTTCACCATTGAGTTGGGAAGAGCCAGAAATTCTTTAGAGGTTAACCAGGTTAACCACAAGGTTTTGTCTGAAAATTGATGGCAACACCCCAACAAAATGTATTGCTTGACCATCATGTCCTACATTGGCCACAACAATACCGGCTATGCTAAGCGGCATTTTCAGACACCACGCCAGCTTCTCCGTGCAGTCTTTGATCTCCATGGCTATTTCTAAGGGATGATACTGAAGATTTTGAAAACATGGAACTCATCCCATTTTTTTAAAGTGTTCCCATTGATAGAGTACAATCCCGTTTGAACATGCTATATGGGAAAAAAAAAACTCCCAGTGTATAACATGTTCAGTGGGATAATCTATAAATTCACTATAATCCCAATATAAAATAGTGAATTTATAGATTATTATAGTGAACATGTTACAAATTCTAAATTCACCAAGAAAAACCATTTAACAATACTCCCAAATATAAAATTTGTCGTCGTCCCATCGTTTATAAACCTATCGGACTCCACAAAAAAACCATTGCCCGGGCTAGACCTGGCCAGATCAGCGAACGGTGGAACGGTGAGACCCGTTTGACCCGTTTTCGTGTTCAAAAAACGGGCAGACTTTTTGGAGGGGAAATGGGTGTTTTTTTGTTGTTTTTTCATAGTGGACATCCATCACCAAAACAGGATTTTGGCCAATCATAACAGGATTTAGTAGTGGCCCCATCATTTCCATCATTAGGAAACCATAATAAACTCTACTCTCATAATAACAGGATGATTTTTTTCGGGAAATGATGGACATGTCCCAGTAAGAACACTTTCATGATGTGCTTTTGGGCCAGGTTCATGATGGCTTAATGATGGGTTACCCGGCCTGGTAAACATACAAAACGCGAACTGGAAAATGGCCATAGAAATAGTTGATTTTCCCATGAAAAATTGTGATTTTCCATAGTTACGTTACGTAAACGTTTACCTAGTAATGGATTGATATGATAGTTTACCTAGTAAACGTTACGTGAACGGTTAGTGGAACGTTTGAATATTGAATGTGATTGAGGGTGTTCATGAATGTTCATGAGATAAACCTAACAATAGTGGTGATGAATGAAACAAATATGGAGGTTTCCGTTTTGTCATGTACTCCCAAATCATCCAAGACATTAGTTCTTCTGAGTATTGAAAACCATGGTGACTTGGGGATCCACCATTTTGAGAAACACACATAAATGTATAGTCTGTATAGTTCTTAATCACCAAAAAAAACACAATATAATCAATATATATATAACCGGATATACATAGAAATATGGGTGATATGAATAATATTACTGTAGTTTGGCCTGTTGTTCACATCCTACTTGTCGTATAAAGGTGGGGCTGTCTGCATCAACAACTTGGAAATTGACCAATACATATCTGGTTGGTGGTTGACCTACCCCCTCTGAAAAATATGAGTTCGTCAGTTGGGATGATGAAATTCCCAACTGTTTCTGGAAGTCGTAAAATTCATGCTCCAAACCACCAACCAGAAAAATGTAGGATAATAATCTATAAATGGGGACATTTCCATTGCCGCATTGAAATCGCCGTGTGTAAATACCCCTATAATCGCCCCATGAAATGGGTCAGAATCATGCCCAAGTATAATCTACCCCCTATATTAAAAACCACCAACCATAATATTTCGCCAAGACATATCCTCACATGTTTGATAGTTAGAAACCCATGAAAGCCATGGTTTTCTTTATATCCCTGATGGTAAAATCCATGTTTGATCATCATGTTCCCCATTGAAAATGGCACTGGGGCATACTGGCCATAACCCGGGTTGGATATACCCGGCCTGGTAATTTAACATAGCTATTGAACATCACCATTGAAAAAATGGTAAATCGGTAAATCAACTATAAATCACCATTTTCAATAGCTATGTTTGTTTACCATAGGGTATATGTGTTTGGAAGAAACATGGAAAACAATTCGAGTTCCAACTTCAGTGTAGAGGTTCTGGCCCTTCTCCTGACCCCAAGTGTATCACATGGACACAACAAATTGAGCCCATGATATTTCCCCACATTTACTGTAACACATCCACATTATATCAAATATCACATTATATGTTTATCAACTGGATGTTTATAATATATATATATAGGGAAATGATCTGGATGATTTCGGGTACCCCCATGTTGATGAAGCGGATTAACGACCTCACTGCAACCGAGCCCTGGAATCATGGTCAATAAGGGAAATCATCCCCTTTTATGGCCGCAAATTTCAGGTTAGTGACTAATTATTATAATTTACCCATATATATATTATATAATATATATATACCATATATAATATATATATATATGGTATATATATATATTATATAATGTATCATATATCACATTGTATCACCGTTTAAACTACACATATATGGCTGTGTCTGAAAATAGGATATCTCCCCATGTTTCCTCGCCTGACCCTTGGTGATCTTCAGCCTGACCATGTTGGAGTTATGGTGATGTCAAGCATCCAAAAAATCGTGGATTTATACGGGTTTATATGGTCTTTAGCTAATTTTCTAGTGAACTTAGTTCTGCAAACATGCGGAGTTCAGACACATATTTCTCATGACATAAACTAGAACTCTCCTATCTATTTTTGAAACAGCTATCATAGGGGAGTTCCCCCTTTCTTAATGATTGCGCTTTGAAGAACAAAAAAGGAGACTTCATATATTGGAGAAGGTTCCTTAAGCAAGAAACCGACAGTATTTCAGACAAATTACCTTAATTCGAGCTATCTCCACTGTGACACACTGTTCTGACATAGTTTCTGACATGCCACCTGGAATTATATATAGCATATTTCTTCTGACATTCTATCTGACATTGCATATACTATGACAGTCTACCTGGCATTCTTACCTGGCATCTATTCTGGCATACTTTCTGGCGGGATGAAGACAACAAAGAGGCGGAGGAGGAGTTGCACCTCTGCTAAATCTAGAGACCCTCCTGGCAGGTGCATCATGACTAGACTAAGATTCAATGGTGAAATGTTTACGCTACAGTAAATTGACAGAGCATAACTGTAGGAAATCCACGATTCATGGATAATTTCCTGGAAAAGCTAGTGGTGTTATCGGCGGTATGATTGCTGCAATTTACTGGGAGGTACACTCTGATTTCGTTCGTGCAATCAACATGTTTAATTGTTAAACCAGCACTTTTGTAGGATTACGTAAGCTTAACAAATCATACATTGATTACTTTACCCCAGGGTTAATTGATATCTGGATGCAGAAATTCGAGGAAACCCTGCAGGACATCCTACTAACCATCATATTAGACAGTTTGAATAAACACAGGGGGTGAGAGGCCCTAAATCGACTAGCCAACATCGACACTACGTTTGTAGAGTCCATTAGCTAGTGGGAAAAATCGCGCATCCAGTCTACTCAGCTTGAAGGAGAAGATGGCGCAGCCAGGTCAGTGAGCCAGTGCATGATGACAGCATGGAACACCCCTGGTTGAAAGAATGTCCAATTACAATAACATTTACCAGGGGATTGAATCTGATAAAGTTAGCAATTGCACAATTCCAAATCGCCCGCTTCTTGTTTTTCTGCAAAAATTCAAGTGCCGTCGTCGCACTCACACTAGTCCTCGGCCAAAACACCTACCTGTTTGCCATGAAGTTCGGCAAGTTCTGAATTTGTGACGTCGTCCGCCACCAAATCTTCGTTGTCAGGCACCTTTGACGCCGGGAACCTTTCTTTGATGTAGTTGAAGACACCCTCTTTGATCGTTTCAAAGGTGGCTCCACTCATCGTAGCTCAGTAAAGGCCTGCTGTGCCTCAGCTGGCCAGTCCTGTGCCATCACTCTCATTGGCACGATTGCAAGCGTCTGCTGAATGTCCTCAGACACTGGTCCTTCAAGTCGATAGACCAAGTCGCGACGTGCTTCTCGGCCAAGATTCTCCTGTCTCTCAGACACTCCAAATGACAGCAGTGACACATCTGGATGAACATTTCATCATAATTCACGAAGCTGCCAAAGTTCTGCCATGTCTGGGATAATTAGCCTATATAGGCCTACTCCAATTCCCATCACTGGATAGGTCTCCCAGGTATGTTTCTTTAGAGTCTCACCTAATTATCAATAAGGTAAAATACAGTTATTTTTATACTTATTCATTTATTAATAAATACTGTAACCAGTATTTTACCAGTATAAAATAACCAGATAATATAACTGCTACAATGTGAGGCCCCCCAGTGATGTTAGTTGGTTTATAAGCCCCACTAACTATTAATAGTTATTTGCGTACCATAAACCATAGTGACATTGGAGTTATTGGCACCAACTGAACGCTATCTTGGGGGCCTCACATTGTAGTTATCAATAAATCACCAGCATTTTACCCTTCGTTTTCATGGGATCCTCTGCGTCCCAGCGGGCCACCCCGGGCCACCCCGGGCCACCCCGGGCCACCCGTCTGCCTGGAATGGAGACACCTGGTGCAATGTCGGACACTACTGGGTATCTCATGATACCCGGCCTGGTAAACGTTTACATAACGAACTGGAAAATCACCATTTTTCATGGGAAAACTCACGAACTAAATGGTGATTTTCCAGTTCGTTATGTAAACGTGTACCAGGCCGGGTATCTCTAGCGACTCCTGCTCCCTCCTTTGCCCACCGCAAGGGGACATATCCTAACCATGCGAACTTTTGGTTGGACATCCTGAAAACCTTGTCTGGGAACCTTGCTTGGGGAATACCAACAGACTATGATATCACTACCCTCTGGTAATTTAACATAACTATGGAAAATCACCATTTTTAATGGGAAAATCCACTATAAATGGCCATTTTCAATAGCTATGTTAAATTACCAGAGGGTATCACCTTGCAACCCCCAGAATATGAACAATTCTGAACCATCAACATGGCGTTAGCAGCACGCAAAGGTTCGCCCACTGAAATTTAAGTCATGACCCTTGAAATACCCCATCAATCAATCTCATCTTAACGGGATTTTGCATTCCTCTGTTTAACTGTTTATTAATAAAGATTAGCCAGCTAGCCAGCGAGTTCATCAAGACTATGGGTCACCTGCAAACATGGAAACTTCATGTGGAACATATTCCAAACACGTGATGCTCTTGAAAACACCTGGCACCAAACTACACAATATCCGATCAGCAAGGGCAAAGCAATAAAAACCACTACTTGGTGCAATTTATATATCCAACCAAGGTTTCAAGTGCTAAAGCTACGTGACATATCTTTGGTTTGGATTTATGAATTCGGCTGCTATCCTGTCCATATAGTATGGGTGACGGGTGTAAGATATCTATGTATGTATGATTATGTATGTATATATATAATATGTATAGAATTACATATGAAGAGAATGTCACATTCTATATATGATGCCCCAAATCAGTTTCATTGATTTTTTCCTGGAATATTACTCAGTTACTCACCAGGCAATGATACAGATTGATCTCCAAACCTATCTGGGGGAAGAACATCTTGGCTCTGACATGGAAAAAATGAATACTCCCCACCGATGATTTACCATTCAATGGGGATTGGTTTATGGGAATTATGTGCAGCAAAAGCCTGTTTTTTGTACACGTACCCACAAATCGATATGTGGGGTCCCGTCAATTTTCCAACATCAGGAAATCATGATGATTTGTTGCAATGGGAACCCCTGTCATATTGTGGAAACAAATGTTTCAATTAAATGTTCCCAGTTTGTTGAAATGGGAACAGAAAAGCTGTGCTTCCGCACATGTTGCCCGGAAGAATCAGCTCTGAAAAAACCTGATATTTACAGTTCAATGATCAACATGTTCTTCTTGTTCACAAAGAAATAAACACAATAGACTACTATCACCATTACAAGCTACATTCGTAGATTGTATGTCATATGTAATTACACGCATGTATATGTGTGATTGTGTGAGTGCCACATATTCTGTGGTGGCATCCCAACATACAAAGTATGTCCCTGTAGCTTTCTGGATTCATGTTCACCCATCCAAGTATATATTTACCCACCATAAACCCAGAAAAAAAGTTAGGCCCCCAAAAAAAAGCTAAGTTTGATTCCAATTCAGAACTAGGCGAGTTCTGGGGTTTATGGTGATTTTGGGATTTTTGTCAATGCTTTGTAAACCAACAACCAGAACTGGGGGGTCCAGCGAGTCTGGTATCCCCTTCACCCAATCAGCTCCAGCGAAAACTCCACGCCTTGGTTCCTCTCACACCTTGGTTCCGTGCCAGGAGGATTTTCCGTGGTGACACACGCGAAAACAAAACTGCGGAAATCTCCATGTTTCGGACAAGTTGTGTGTGTGACAAAATTTTACCGCGGCCTGGTAAACTTACAAAAAGCGATTGAAGCGGGTTTACCCATACGAAACTGGTGGATCTTTCCAGTTCGTTATGTTAGCCCGTTTACCAGGGGTAATGATTGGAAAATCTCGAGATCACATGGCTGTGTCATGGAAGGACTCTCTTATGCAGTGTAACAACTGTGATGGGTGATCTGGGTGAAATAGTACATATTGTTGTATCATTGTATTGTATTTTTGTATGTGATGTCTTCATGTGTGTGTACAAGATGTGTAAATGAGTATTTGCACATCATATTAGATATGAAATAACACAATAACTCCATGTAATCCGTGGTGAAAATTCGCTGAGTCGCCCTGACGCTGAATCGATTGGAAGAAGTCCCTCAAGTGCCGACGAATGAAGCCTGGTCACATCTGGGGCCACTGATCATCATGCTTTTTGAGTGGACAAACATGTGTAGACATGAAGGTGAAACCGTGAAACCCTTTGAATAACAACATCTGGATGAATTATAACAATTCACCTGAAAGGTTTGGTTGTTTTTTAGGACAGTTACCGAGTGACCCCCCATCTTCACTCATCATCTCAAGCCTGCTCGGCCGTCACTCTCCGATTCTATTCTCCACTGTATGTCGACATGAAAATGGTTCCAAAAACCTCGTGTACCATACCTCCAACTAACATGGACGCTAGCATGACTGGGGATGGGAACAACTTTCCGACCCAAAACCGGCGCAAATCTCCAGGTCTATGAAGAAATTGGCATTGGACTTCGGACACATCAACCATAAACTGGTCAGTTTTAGACTCCATTAAATCAACCATTAAATCAACCATTAAATCAACCATTAAATCAACCATTAAATCAACCATTAAATCAACCAGACGTTGCGAACCTCCATAGTGCTATACTTTGGATTTACCCTCTGGTTATGACTAACATATAGCCATGGTTTAGATGGCCCATAGAAATAGATGGTTTACCTATTAAAAATGGTGGATCTTTCCATGGCTATGTAACAAATTACCAGAGGGTTTATCCATGTTTATCCCATTCCTGGAAATCGGTGGCATTCCTGGCACTTCCCACCTGTCGGTTTCACCGCTGCCACGGCTCCGCGTGGGGCGCTGGGGCCCGGTTTCACCGGCGTTCGGTCGGAGGGCGTTGAGGGCGAGGCGACTCGCGTGGTTTGGGCGTCGGACGCTGCAGCGCCTGCGGCGCCCGTGGCGGAACCGTGGGACCACTGGGTCGGAGCGTTGAGACCTTAATCCTGGAGGGCTCCAGTCCAACTTTCACTGCTGGATCTTTAATTCCCATAGGATCCATGTATGGTATATATGCTAACATTGGGGGTATATTGATGGTAAATGTTACCATATATAGCATACATGGATCCTATGGGATTTTTAATTTTGAAGACATGTTGAACGTATTCCCTACAATGTGAGGCCCCCCAGTGATGTTTGTTGGTTTAGATTCGCCCCAGTAACTATATAGTTGTAAGTACCATAAACCATAGTTATTGGACTTATGTTCACCAACTTTAGCTATCGTGGCCGGGGGCCTCACGACTTGTAAAGATTTCTCAGATTTTGCCCAGGAAAATGTGGAACCAAAGGATCCCATGTACCTAGGAGGTAGCCAACAAAATGATGGCCAATCTTACTCAAGGAATGGAAGTTTTTGGCTGGTGTGGTTAAGACAATATGAATGCAAAGGATAAAAAGATGATAAAAGTACCCATCTGATGTTTTTCCAGGCATAAGTACAGTACTAGTTGGGTATATGGTATGCGCATGGAAAGAATCAGCAGAAAAACATGAGTCAAAAAACTGTGTTTCTTCCCAGTTTGTGTTTCTTTGTTATTGTTGCGTGTTTTTTGTTTTCTGGTTTGTTGTTCCTCTTTGCTCTGGTGTTGTTTGTCCTTGTTTAAATTTATGCACAAAACCATACATTCTCTGTGTTGTTGGACTCTTTATTCTATTTTACAATACAACCCAAAGTACATGGACAATCTGTGACGCCCCGATCACTGAGAATAAACAGTAATAGATGTCACAAAAGGTGACTTGCCAAGACCCTTGGTTGACGGGGATCTAAACTCATGTACCCTCTGGTAAACTAACATATGTAACATAACTATGGAAAATCACCATTTTCAATGGGTAAATCACCTATAAATGGCAATTTTCAATAGCTATTTTGACATAACCAGAGGGTATCTGAGTAATGTCTCCGTGCATGATTTGGCAGCTTGGGATTGTGGACAAATCTGAGGTTGTCAACGATCATTTCCCCATTTTTTGGGATGGAACATGACAAATATACCCTCCGGTAATTTTTCATAGTTTGATATTGAAAATTGCCATAGACATAGTTGATTTACCCGTTAATAATGGTGATTTTCCAGTTCGCTACGTTAGTTTACCAGAGGGTAATCCAAAAATGGCAACATCAGAATAGAAGTGATGCAACCACCATGGTGTCATGAAAATATCCCAGGGGAATCCCTAAAATCCAATTAAAATAATCCGCTCCCGAAATTGCCAGGGGGTATGCAATGGTCATCATTTTCAAGCCCTGTGTCCAACGTGTCCCTGTTTCAGTGTTTTTTTTTGTATTTTTGGGGTACTCTGGATGGCTCAAAACATCTCAAAAGCTATTATTGTTATTATTACTGGTTGGTGGTTTCAACCCTTCTGAAAAATATTAGTCAGTTGGGAGTATTATTCCCAATATATGGAAAAATAAAACATGTTCCAAAGCACCAACCAGCATTATCATTACCATATGACTTGGGGGATAACCATCCATTAAGCAGCTATGACTGTCCGGGTATCATCCGGGTTTCCCACCTTTGCAGGTCAGGAAGGTTTGAAGGGAGTTATTTTCCTGCGGCACAACTGGGATGGAAGCAACTCAGAAACACCCTAGAAATGGAGATTATTTAGTAGGAACATATAATCATATAGATGATACATAGATGATATATATATATATATATGATATATAATGTTGGATGGACAATAGTAAAGCGCGCGCAAAAGCTACACATAATTTTCAGAATCTAATTTTTCAGCCCCTATTGATTTTAAATCAGGCCTTATTAATTGATTTTAAATTACAAACATCAACCTTGGTCCAGACCATCCGCAATAAATGTGGTTCATTCGCAATAGCTACAAATAATTTTCAGAAAAAAATCCAAATTATCAGATTTTCCAATACTAAATTGTAAAGGGGCTAATTGAGATTTAGTATGGATGCAGGAAAAAAAACTCAGAACCAGTTACAGTTACAGTTCAGCTGTATTTTTTCCCTTCTTCCTTAGTGTTTTTAATTGTGGTTAAATGGTTTTAAATTGTGATTGCATGCTTTTCAAAAGCAAAAAGCAAAGCAAACCCTTACCAAATCAAAAACTATACCTTGTTCAAAAGAGCTGTGTTCGTTATTAAAATCCTTTCAAAAATTGCCAAAAAACAGGTCCACAAAGGGTACCCCCTTGCAGGCCCTTGCATTTGCAATTCAAAATTGGAATTAGCACTTGCAATAAAAAAACAACCCTTCTGGCTCTAGCTGTTTTTTTCCCTTCTTCCTTAGTGTTTTTAGTTGTGGTTGAATGGTTTCAAATCGTGATTGCACGCCTTCCAAAAGCAAAAAACAAAGCAACCCTTTACCAAATCAAAAACTTTACCTTGTTCAAAAGAGCTGTTTTCTTTATTAAAATCCTTTAAAAAAATTGCCAAAAAACAGGTCCACAAAGGGTGCCCTCTTGCAGGCCCTTGCATTTGCAATTTAAAATTGAAATTAGCACTTGCAATAAAAAAAACAACCTTTCTGGCTATAGCTGATGGTTGTCCCTTCTCCCTTAGTGTTTTTAATTGTGGTTGAATGGTTTTAGATTGTGATTGCATGCTTTTCAAAAGCAAAAAACAAAGCGAACCCTTACCAAATCAATAACTTTACCTTGTTCAAAAAAGCTGTTTTCTTTATTAAAATCCTTTAAGCAAATGAAAAAAACAGGTCCACAAAGGGTACCCCCTTGCAGGTCCTTGCATTTCCAATTAAAAATTGGAATTAGCATTTGCAATAAAAAACAACCTTTCTGGCTCAGCTGTATTTTTGTCCCTCCTTCCTTAATGTTTTTTTCATTGTGGCTGAATGGTTTTTAATTGTGATTCTCACCAAAGCCTATCAGAAAACAGAGGTTCTCAATCAGAATCCAATGAAGATCCCATCAGAGCCTATCAGAAAAGAGAGGATTTGTCAAAAACCTTACAGAAGCCTTGGGTAAGAGTTGATATTTTCGATTTACTATTGCAAAGCAGACCCCCCCTAAAAAAAAATGGGGGGGCCTTTACTATTGTTGATGTAACATTCGATGATATATAGATGATATATAGATGTTTATAGATGATGTATAGATGTTTTTTCCCCATTTAAACTGTTAAACTGTCATTTAGCCTGGGATATGGATGAACTTACGCGTAGGGATGTATGGAGAAGATTTTGGGGCACCATGGGTAAACTATGGTGAATTCCATGGAAGATTGGGTACTTGCACTGGTTGGTGGTGCAATAACCATCTTGAAACATATTAGTCAATGGGAAGGATTATCTCATATATTATGGAAAATAAAAAATGTTCCAAACCACCAATCAGTTCATGTACTTTCAGATTCTTCTATAGCCATAAACATCATAAACTGGTAAGCAACTGCCACAGGAATGAATGCCAAACAAATCGTACCGAACTTAAAATCCTGGGTTGGCCGTGGGGTTTTACCTGGATGAATTGCATGAAGTCAGGTAGCATAGGCAGATCTTTGGGATACCAAAACACCCCATGTTGACCTATACCCCTCTGAATCTCGGTGGCTTCACTCAACTAGTGGGGTTATTGGCGAAGGGATACAATGGGATATATAACCATAGATAACCACAGGATGTGGTCACCCCAACAAATAGGTAAGTTGGATGAACTCCAGTTAATCTTAAGTGCCCCCCAGTTGTAAGTTGTCTCTTGTTCGTCCATCACACTGGATATAGATGCCCCAAAGAAGAAAAACAACAGTTCAGTTTGCTATCAAGCATCCAATTTACCTATCTGGATGTCCACATCCGATGGCTACATATCCCATGGTACCCCATTAATTATATATAACTATATACTTCAGTATCCCATTAATGTGGGTAAAACAATAATAAACCATGCCCAAGTCATCACCATTTTTATGGGTGGTATGGTTACCATTCCCAGTCATGGCTGGTTTATGGCATTGTTTTAACCACATGAATATCCAATCCCATTGATCATATCCCCATTAATATCCCAATAAATCCCATTAAATAACCGTTAGATAACCACTAAATTAAATAACCATTAAATAACAATCTTTTTACATAGAGAATCGCAGCGTTTATCATATGTTTATCTCTCAAAAGTCCCCAGTCCTAGTCCCAGTCCCAAACATGGTACTACGGCCATGGGCAGCCAAGGGCATCCAAAAGGATCCAGCATCGAGTCGCAAAGGCTGAGATCATCGTGGAATCCATATCTAAATCTTCCATTGAAATTCCATTTCTATATAGTCATAAACATGAAACTATAATTAATCCTCTATTTATCTCACTGGATTCCTTGTTGACTCCAAATATCTCATGATACTGGATATGAGTTTCAACATCTGGTGTATGAGTTTCACATCGGGATGATCCCTCGATGCAAATATCTGGGTGTCGATGTCGATCATATGATAACATGATCGAGGATTTCTGACCGATCATCGGGATGCAAATAGGTCTCACATATTTCTGGCCATAAAAGGGGATGATTTCCCTTATTAGCCATGATTCCAGGGCTCGGTCGCAGTGAGGTCGTTGTAATTTAGCCAGATATATCTATAGTTAATGGGATTAGCCATTTATAACTGGGGAAACCACCAGCTTGCAGTTCTAGATGGGTAGTTTTTGTGGTTTTCCGAGCATTAGTTATACCGCATTATACCCATTCATTAACCATTAATTAACCATTAGTTAACCACTAATTAACCATTATTACACTTTTCCAACCATTATACTCATTAACTAACCATGAATTAGTCATTAGCTAACCACTGTTTTTCACCATTCTTGGACCACCATTTCTGACCGCAAAACTGAGCACCCAGGCGTCAGGATCATCCTCAGTGAAACAAAACCGGCAGGGCCTGGTAGGGTTTGTTTAAGAATAGATGGAGCAACAACCAACTGAATTGAGCCAAAAAAAGGGATTCTGTCCATAGATATGGAAATTTTATGGAATTTTGCCCTCAAACATCTCAATTTTATGGGAACTTAGCTGCAAAAATGGTGCTTTGACCATCGAAAGTGGGAATGTAGCCATCAACAAGTGTGATTTAACTGTCAAAGTCAGTGTTTAGGCATTAAAAACAAAATGATCGTTGACAGTTTAACCATCAAGAAATGGGATTGAATAATTAAACCATCAATTTTTGGGGCTTTAACTATCAAACATTGGGGGTTTACCGCCAGAAATAAAGGGAATCAACAACAAATAATAATAAAAAACATTTAATAGAAACATCGTGGATTTATCAACAACAATGCAAGAAACAAATGGAAAATCCTGGTTGCATGAAGCGACAAACATTGAGGTATTGAACCTTAAATATACGAGTGATGGATGTGGGTCCCACAGATGGGTTTCCGTTTCATGGGTTACCATTCCGTTGGATGGCTATCTATAAACTATAAACCAATTCATGACTGTGGGGTCCACTTCGTACTAATACCCTGATCTTTCTGTCCTTGTTTGCATTTATTTTTCCTAGAAAACAATTTCACGAGGTCACATCATCATTAGCCGGGAGCAGTGCTAGTGAATGAAAACTACTTCGGTCAAAGGACAGGAGGATGTCATCTTCATCAAGCAAGATTTGTATGTGTTTCCAACTTGTTTGAAGTCAATATTGATAGTCTTCTGCCCTTCCATTTATGTAACCCACATCGCTCCTTCCTCTTTGTCCATATGTAATGTGGGTATATAAAACAATAAGAAACCATCCCCCAAATCATAATGTTTAAAGGTGGCAAATACATGGCTACTGGCTACTGGCGTCGCCCGGGGAAGCCGGATGATACCCGGACAGTCAACTCGCTGGTGCTGGTGATTCTCCCTTACCATATGGTAATTTCATATGCAACTTAAGACCCATCCACAGGACATAATGAATCCCGTAGCCCAAAAAGTTGAACTTTTTTCAGGGTGGACAACTTCCATATCCTCCGGTGAAGATACGGGATGGCACTAGATGAATGCAAAAAAAATCCCCAGCTTCGATGCTGGCTCATGTTTGCCAAGTCCACTATTCTTCAGCATAAATAGAGAATAGTACCCTCTGGTAAACGTTTACATAACTATGGAAAATCACCATATTTTATTATTTATTTATTGTAAAATCACCATATTTTATGGGTAAATCACCTATAAATGGTAATTTTCAATAGCAAACTGTTAGTCATTTACACACCCATGATTTTCCACGTGATCATTGACGTTCACCATCAAGGACTCTCGCGATGGTGCGGCCCAGGGGCCGTGATATCCGGGCGGGACTCCTTTGAGCCCTTCCGCAGGCGCTGCCTACAACAAGTCAGTCGTGAAAGATGGGATGATTGGGCTTTATGGCCTTTTTTGGGGGGTTCCGTTTGGTCATGGGGGTACCCCCGATCACATCATCCAGTCGTCATGAATGACCCTGACTTAGTATTGAAACATACTTAAACCATCTTTGGCATCTTAGGAGACTTGGAGATCAAGCCACGACAACTACGAGTCATAAGAAAGCCCCATTTTTCTCAAAAAAATCAGAGGAATTCAAGCATAACGCAGAAAAACCCTCTGGTAAATTAACAGTTCGACCCTGGCAGATATATAGGGGTTGAAAAAAACTAGTTTCCATTAAAAATTGGCTATTTTCAGGGTCCAACTGTTTATTTACCGGTAACGCATGTGTCAAATCCTATGACTTCATAGATGAATGACCATCCCCATAGGAACGAAAAAACAATGTCATGATGGGCGTTTCGCGCCAAAGAGGCCGCCATATCCAGCTACCAGTCGCTAGTGCTTGGTGATAGTTGGTAGTATGCAATGGTAGGTTTCATAGTACATATTAGTACGTAATAGTATGTAATAGTAGGTTTCATAGCACGCAATAGTTTAATTAATATCATAATAGTATGCCATAGCATGTCATACGATTAAGTACTATTACTATTTCTAATAGCACATATATGCTAATGTTGCCTCACCACCATTGTTATTCTTTGATTTTTGTTTACCCTTCGGTACTTTTCTGTCTTACCCGGCGGCGTGGACTCCGAATGTTTTCAAGATCTGCAATGATCTGCCAAGATCTGGGGGCAGTCCCATGCCATCACCAACCTTCGATCGTTTGTTTAAAAACAACCTAGTGCCTAGTGCTCCTCTATTTCTCCCCCCAAAAAAAAACACACACATCAAGGCCAAATCATCCAGAGTGTCCGCACGTATTGAATGCCCCCGTTATTTGATCCTGGAAGTGAGCCAATCATTTGCACCTGGCTTGAGTAGTTAAAGGAGATATAACTTGTGCCTACACTGCCCCCCATGAATTGTGAGATCCTTCCGTGAGTGAAAAATATCTACAACACCAAACAGCCAAACACCAAACGCCTAGTTGAACAATTACCAAGTTATCTATATATCCTCATTATTTTTGTTTAATGTGTTTTTCGTTCAACAAAAAAAATCAGTAGAAATCAATTTGAACAAATATAGTTATGTTACCTTGGACTAAATTGGCACTTAACAATGAATTGATCTGCAAACAAAACCTCAAACTTATAGTTTTTTCACAAATCAACTAGACTTTAGACATCCCCATGGTTTCAGAGCTGCTGTTGGCGCCTCGTGTCCATGAGTTTTCGCCAGGGGCTCGCGGAACGAGGGCCTTAGAGGATGCGCCGTGTCTATTAGTGGAGCTCCAAATGGAAAATGTTGGGAAAATTACAGACAAAAACCATAAAACACAGCCATAGATTCCATAGATTCGTATTTCTTTTCTGACATGTTCATGGTTTTTCTCTGTTGAACATGATTATGTTCATGGGAAAATGGTGTGGACGATTGATGATTGAGCCATGGGATTCTGTCGAAAAACCATTAGATTCAACCTGGATATTGACTGATGTTTAAGGTTGGAAAATGATGATAAACTACAATATGTTCAAACAAACCCACATGGAAAACTATATATATATATATACTATATCCTAGATGATGATTTGGTTGGTTAGTAATGTATCTATAGATTGTAGTATATATTCATTTTTGGACAACAGAACTGCAAGAGACTAAACTAATAACTAATCCATCTCAGGTTTACCCAGTATGTTTTCTCAATTTACTTCAAAATAATCCGATTTTAGATGACCATGCGAATTACACAATACATGGATGGTATGGGCAAGGATTCCACACATGAATATCCCACCGACCAGCTGAGTTAGGCTGTGTCAGGTGTCCAACAACAGAAGTCTTCAACTTGGTGATACAGTAACTAGATCTATCGGAATCTATCCACCTATCTATCTGTCTGTCTGTCTGTCTGTCTGTTTGTCTGTCTGTCTGTCTGTCTGTCTCCAAAGTGGGTATAATACCCATCTTTAGTTGGGCTTCAACAAGTTCATATCAATGTTTTCTGGGAGTACAGATTATATAATTATAGATTTTTTGGCTAACTAAAACAAGGAATTTAAAAGGAGAAACAAAAAAACAAAAAATCAACATAGGACATAGAAACAAAGATAACAAACACACAAACAAACAAACAGACATACAAACAAACAATCGAACAAGAAAACAAACAAGAAAACCATACAGTAAATAAAAATGGGATTTATGGATTTAAACCACAAAAAACATGCTGGCATACAACAATTGATCGTCCTGAAGCATGATGGCAATTTTAAGCGTGACAAATATATACAAATATGACACCGTTGAACCGAGTTGAACCCCGGTGCCGCAACGGCAATCTAGCATGGACACACCAAAGAAAACTCAGGAGACGTTGTGTTTTTAATTGGGATGCAACAAAACTTGTGGCTTTATTTACTCTTCAACTGTGGGTTTTTATATGAGCCATGGTCAATACTCACTATATGGTTGATGGTCATCCCATCCATAATAAGGATCCTTATAATGGTTATTATAAATCCCTATGAACCATTGGATGACTAGCCCCGTTTTTAATGGTTATTAACCATGAGTATTGACCATAGCTCATATGTATGACAAGCAAAAGGATATCCCCTCAAAATATGGGCTTATATAGTACAGTACCTCCATTTTAGGATCCTGAAATTCCCATTGATCAACTGTGGGTTTTTATATGTTTGTGTCGCATTTTTGTACCCCAGAAATCTGGTGCAAAAACCGGGGTTCATCAAAGTTCCCTGTCATCTGACAAGGACTCGAGTCCGAGAGTCGATCGCTGGGTTCTTGGACAAGGGTCCTTGGTAGCGCCCATGGGAATTGGCAAATGAATGGTTAATCAGCTGGTGAATAACACGTATTAGGTTGATAATATGTTCCATCAATCAACACTATTATCTATTTGCTATCATTGGCAAATGATGAATAAACAAAATATAGATAATAAATGATAAATAGTAATAAATATATAATAATCAACATGCATAATAATAAATAATAATACATAATAATCAATAACAATAATAATAAATAATAATAATAATAAATACTAATCAATAATAATGCATAATAATAGATAATACTAGATAATAGTGATTATATAATGGTTAATAGTGGTAATTCAAGGAACATATATACCATGGTTTTCAACATGTTTCAAGCAATCTGGAATCAGCCTCAACTGGTGTCCCCCCCCCAGGGCCTGATGCTACCAAGGTATATCCATTCCTTTCCCACCAACCACCTCACCGACTTAGGTGATCCTAGAGTTCAGCATTAACAGAACACATTATGATCTATTAATCAGTTGAAATATCAATAGTTAATAGTGGTTAATAGTGGTTAATAGTGGTTAATATTAATAGTTAATAGTTAAGTTGTTAATAGTGGTTAATCGTTAATATTCACAACCTTAACTTAATAGTTCACTATTAATTCAACCACTATTAAGTCACTTAAGGTCCCTGTTGTCAGTCGTTTCACACATGAAATTTCACAACAAATGGCACGAAACCATTTGTTGTTCTGGTGGATTAAATCTGGGCCAAGTTCAGCACATCTAAACGATGCCAAAAAGAAAAATGGCTGGTGAGGTTGTACTAAAATACCCATCTGTTTTTGTGCCTAGAATGCAGGTTGTAATATTGTATATATATATATAATCTTTATACAATGATATCCCATCTGTTCCAACTCATATTCCAATCTAATTTCCATTTCTGATAATCCCCATCTAATCAATAAATGTTGGGAATCTCAATCCGTAGATCTTTGGCACAGTCAATAAGCCGGCTTCCTCGCCGGCTTCCAAAAAAATGGCACCCTCCAGCAAACGGGTGCGTTTTACGCAGGGAATTTTCGGGAATGATCCATGTCATCACTAGTATATAATCATCCCAGCAACCCCCAGCAACCCCCAGCAACCCATCCATTCCCTATGTTTAGCACCAGTAAGTTACTGGCCATCCATAAGTCATTTTCCGGCAAAGCGTGTTTAATTACCAGAGGGATCCAGAGGGTCCCCATGAATCGCCACGAATCACCAAACAAATATCCATTAAGAACTTGTTTATACTATAAAAAAAATGATTTGGGGGAATGTTTAATTATTCTTCTTTTATCATATTTTTACATATTAGTTACCATGGTTTTCACCATGGTTTTTACCGGTTTTACCATGGTTTTACCATGGTTAGTTTTACCATGAAGAATCACCAAAGATCAACCCCAAGATATGTCCTCAACCTCCCCAGGCGTCAAGCCACGGTGACCCCTGGATGGAGCCACGTCCGCGAGACGCCGAGGACGCCGGTCCGCGACCGGAAGTGCTGCTGGGAATGGCGTGCAGCGACTGGAGCACCGTCTCCTAACACGGAAAAAACCATGGATTTGACATGTTTAATGGTGATTTTAATGGTGATTTTAATGGTGATTTTAATGGTGATTTAATGTTGATTTTAATGGTGATTTTAATGGTGATTTAAATGGTGATTTAAATGGTGATTTTAATGGTGATTTTAATGGTGATTTTAATGTTGATTTTAATGGTGATTTTAATGGTGATTTTAATGGTGATTTTAATGGTGATTTTAATGGTGATTTTAATGTTGATTTTAATGGTGATTTTAATGGTGATTTAAATGGTGATTTAAATGGTGATTTTAATGGTGATTTAATGGTGATTTTAATGGTGATTTTAATGGTGATTTAAATGGTGATTTTAATGGTGATTTTAATGGTGATTTTAATGGTGATTTAATGGTGATTTTAATGGTGATTTTAATGGTGATTTAAATGGTGATTTTAATGGTGATTTTAATGGCGATTTTAATGGTGATTTAATGTTGATTTTAATGGTGATTTTAATTGTGATTTAATGGTGATTTTAATGTTGATTTTAATGTTGATTTTAATGGTGATTTTAATGGTGATTTTAATGGTGATTTTAATGGTGATTTAATGTTGATTTTAATGGTGATTTTAATGGTGATTTAATGGTGATTTTAATGGTGATTTTAATGGTGATTTAAATGGTGATTTTAATGGTGATTTTAATGGTGACTTAATGGTGATTTTAATGGTGATTTTAATGGTGATTTAATGGTGATTTAATGGTGATTTAATGGTGATTGATGGTGATTAATGGTGATTGATGGTGATTTAATGGTGATTCAAATGGTGATTTACTGGTGATTTAATGGTTAATAATGTTATATAATGGTGAATAGTGAATAGTGGTGATTGATCATGGTGATTCTATATGTGATTCTATATGTGACTATATCCTGGTTAATGATTAATGATGGTGATTGATGGTTAATAGTGGTGATGATGGAAAATAAATTGACAATTTCCTGAGTCATGTGTCTACCTCCAAATTCTGACCAAAAACCAACAACAGAACTTTGACGCAGGACGCTCTTATTCTGATGAATCTGACCATTTGTCATGGGTAGTATATTTCCAAACTCTACTGGTCAATTCCTAGTTTGTGCGGTCGAGTTCACGCGTTTGCTGTCGAATTCCGCATTCCTGTTCGGAAAAGTGTGTCCATGTTTTCCATGAACTGACCACTGCCAGTGAAACCATGATATGTTTACCCATAAAACCACCATGTTTCATCATGTTCTAGCCATAAAACCACCACTTTTCATCATTTCAAAACCCAAAAAACCACATAAATCCACCACTGGTCATCGTTTTTTGATCCATAAAACCACCATTTTGTCCCATTTTGTTCCCGTGAAACCCAGCATGTTCTCCCCGTTGCATCACCGAGGCGCCACCTGCCGTTCCTTGGGCCGCAGCAAGGCCCACATGGCCGCGAAGGCCGTTTGGGCGGAGGGCCGATCCTTGGGGTCCTGCACCGTTGGGGATCCGATGGATCGGATGGGGAATTTTTATCGTGAAAGGATGGTTGGAATCACTAGATAATATACCGTATATTATATGGGGAATACTATGGTAATACTATAGTAATATGAAAACTAGGGAATATGAAAAATGGGGAATAACTAGATGATCTACAATGTGAGGCCCCCCAGTGATGTGAATGTTGGTTAACAAAAGCCCCAGGAATACTATAGTTATAAGTACCATAAACCATAGTTATTGCTACTATATATATATGGTTGGTGGTGCAAAAAGCATCTTGAAAAATATGAGTTCGTCAATGGGAAGGATTATCCCATGTATTATCTATATTATATGGGGAATACTATGGGGAATACTATGGTAATACTGTGGTAATATTATATGGTGAATATATTATATTATACTATATTGAATATATAATGAGGAATACTGTGGTACTATATATTAGGAAAAACTATTTTGATATTATAGGTATCTATATTAACTATATTGATATTATGTACTATATGGGACTATACTATACTATATGGTACTATATTGATAAAACTAATATAGGTAATACTATAGGTAATACTATAGGTAGTACTAATGGTATCTATATAATGTATTAGATATATATATATTAAGTATTAAAATGGGAATACCTATAGTATTATATAGATAATACGGTACTATATATGGTATTATAATAAAATAGGTACTATACTATATGTAATATGTGATATGGTATGAAATATATAGTATTAACTATTATCAATATATATATATATGGTATTGTATAGATAATATGGTATTATATAGATAATATGGTACTATATGGTATTATATAGGGAATACCCGGAATACTATATGGTACTATATATAATAGGAAATACTATAGGTATCTACATGGTACTATACTTGAATTGGTACTTCTATATTACACTAAAGCAACTTCTATGGTACTAATTGAATGTGTTAAACTATATATACGAACTGGTTCCTATTTGGTACTATATGTATATATATATACATACATAGTTGATACTATACTACTTGAACATGTGTTTTGATTTAAAGAGTTGATACAAATGATTCCCGGCTAGATTGGTTTAGTTTCTAACGGTCATGTACAAATTGTATCAAATTGTCATGTCCTCAGAAAGAAAAAAACAGTCTAAGGAAATGGCTTGGAACCGTCATGAAGGTTGATGAGATAATGACGAAAACATCAATCGAAGGTTTTATTGCTAGTCAATAGTTTTTAACATTCTTAAAACTGTATTAGTCTTAATTGAAAGTAATGTGGATAGTAAAGGTGGTGGACATACACCTGCTAGATTGACATGACTATCTACTTCTATGAAAATGAAATATTGTTCCATATATATAGATATGTGTGTGTTATTATTCCACTCTCTCTTACGATTGCTGTCTATGACTTTATGACGATTATTACTATCTATTACGTGTGTATATATGAATGTGGGTATACTCCATTCAAGAGTTCATTACAGTGTTTTAGAACGATGGGGCTTTAGGAATACACAAGAGTTCTTTGCAGTGTTTTATAGAGCACGTTTCATAGAAGTTATTCACGTTTCATAGGAGTATTGCACATGTTTCACAAGCCACCTAATAATGTTCTTGTTCAACTGCGCCCCAACTTGAAACTCTTAAACCACAAGAAAAGATGAACTCTTAAACAAAGTATACCGATATATATATATACTGTAGATATTCAAATATGTATAAAAAGTTATCAGTATTTTATTGTGATATAAGAATATATATATATATATTGCCAATAGACAACATGACACGTAATTGTTAGTGGTAGTTGGGCAAAACACACATTTAGTAAGTATGCAATTATGATTGCTGACTAAAAAATGTGTTGCTGCTACTTTCAAACCACACTATTTTAAATCAATAAAACAGATTAGAAATTTCAACCACGCCATGTCTAGCACTGACATGGTATATATATGTATATATATCTATATAATGAACAAACACGGCAATTATACATATACCATATACCACTATATATCACACAATTTGGATGGTCCATGGTCCAAGCCTTACGCCAGCAAAATCTGGGTTCGGATGCTGTCGCGACATGTCGCGACGTTTTCGCCGCTTCAACTCCCGCGACTGGCGCAGTCAGTGTGTTTGCCCACCGCGTTTTTTTTAACCACACGACTGGCAAGTCATCCACGCAGATCAACAGAACGTCAAACAAAATTGCCCTCTGGTTATTTGACGTAGCCATGGAAAATCAACACTTTTAATAGGTAAATAAACTATAAATGGGCCATTTCCCATGGCTATGTTAAATAACCAGAGGGTAATAGCCACCATGTTTCTCCAAGAGTCCTTCGACGAAGATACATGCAACCAAGTCATAAAATCTCCGTTCCACAGCTGAGACATGTTGGCGATAACGTGCTGGCGAGGAAACGACTGTGTGTCCAGGTGTCAGGCTCCGTTTGGGATGTCTTAAGTTAAAATTACTCAAAAAAAATCTGGAAATCATATAATCACATGTATTTCATCATATTATTGAGATTTCAAAATATTGTTATAATACCAAACAACTGGAAAAAAAACATTGTTTTGCCTTTCCTGGAAACCGTCACTTGTCCACGAAAAACGAAAAAACACCGGGTTTCTAAGCTTAGAACACCCAAAAATACAACAGTATTATCTAAATTACAATATATATATATATATTAAAACAATAATATATATATAATTATATATATCATACACATATTCAAATTACACCACCACCACACAGTTAAATCAATTTAAATATCCTTTTCCCAATGTTCTACTGGGTCCCTTCCCTGCACATTTCCTTGGACAGAAGGATCTTGCAGAGCTTCACAAGACCTCTGCGGAAGTGGAAAACATATCCAAAACTCAGGGGCCGTTTCAAGATGTGATGCATCAAAAGAGGTCCCTGAAAATTCTAAATAACATCTATTTTTTTTTAAATATGTGATACATCTAAAGCATCCATTTGGATATATGTCTCTAAAAAAACAGAAGTTGCTCTAGTATCCTACTGAAATAGTGATACCAAAATCCTGCTGAAAGGGAATAGAAATTGGTAAAATCCGACGAAAAAAACATGTTTTTTTACATTTTGTTGTGGCTGACGATTCATACTTTAATGAACAATATGATATTTTCCGACAAAACCATAGGGAGATTACGGGAGATTTATAACAAAATCATCGGTTTCTAAATGGGACTGATGCACTTCGGTTCCTGAGCTCAGTTTTACTGGCCTGAAGTTAAAATAAACCAGATCTGCTGCATATCAGATATTCTCAACTCTTCTCAAACATCAATATTGGAAACGAAAGAAACCAACCTTATGTATCATATTACATATATACGTTGATCCTCTATTGACATAATGTGTTTTCCATATGTTTCAGCATTTTGAGCCAAATGTTCCCATGGGTCAAGGTACACATCATCAAATTAATTGTGAATATTTACCAGTAGTACCGCACAAGGCGGTGGCGGAATTTTCAAAAAAAAGGAAACCTATAGGAGAGGCTGGTTGTTGGAATCACGGATGGCAGAGTGGCCAGCTGGCTCCGCACCCGCCACTTTAGCGAGCCTACTTTTCGACCCTCCGGAGCCACAAATCATTGGAACAACACAGTGTTTTGCAACTTTCCTACCTTTTCGCGCATCTGCATCTTCTTTCTTCTGACTCTTTCTCTTCTCTTTTTGATCTTCTTTCTTCTTCTCTTCTCTTCTCTGACTCTTCCCATCTCTGCTTTTCATCTGTCCATATTGTCGGAAGTTTGACTTCTAAACTTCCTTCGGTTATATCCACATGATATGTCCTCGTTAAATACCCAATGGTATCAGTTGATATGTAAATATATATATTATCACATAACAAATGCTAATTCAGTATTCTAAAACATGACAAGAGGCTACCATATTCATCCCGTTAAGTCCCCATTTTTGATGATAATCACGTATCATTATCCCCACCAGATGTCCCTATAATTGTTGATAACATATATTCATCCCCAATATTATCCCCACTCTTTCCAAATAACTTGGATTTGGCAAAAAAAGGGGGGAACCCTTATCCACGTAATCAGTAAATTCCCCAAAATAGTGGATTAACCAATTTTAAAATAAACAAACCATCTTCAGCAAACCAAGGGTAACTAATATTATTCTAAATATAGGATCTGTATTACCATTGTTAGCATTGTTATTGTCATTCTCATTACTATTTTGCCCACCAAATATCCCTATAATAATGTTTCTGTGTATTTAAAATTTGGATCTAAATTCAACGTAAATGGGGTTAGCGTTTTCTCAAGTTGCACAATATATGTAGAACAAATTCATCCAAACCATTATAATAATCGTTTATATTTATACCCACTAGATATATTTCTATATGACCTTGAAATGGGGATGAGTCAAAATTTAAGCCCCAGAAGGGACAACACGGATTCAATAGCAGATTTTTCGTAACCATCCAATTTTTCGAATGATTGTGGTATACTAGAAATTATGTACCAAACAAAAAACGTCGAACATCATGGGGATATATGGCATTTACCATGGCATGTCCCATGAAAAAATACAATGTCCCTTTTTGGCCTCCCGAGAAATGCTGGAACTTCTCCTGATGCCAATGGATGTTACATCCTCGGAAAGGCTGAGAAGAAATGAAGTCACCATTTGTTTTACATGGGATGGTAGGATTATCAAGAGATATGATTGTACATATATAATATATATAAATATATATATATATGTATATAGATATACATATATGTATATATATATGTATATATATATATATATATATGTATATATATGTATATATATATATGTATATGGCATTAAATGGCCATGGTAAGATTCTCTGAACATGCAGAACATGCATATGTTTCTTTTGGTGTTCAAGGTCAAATATGGTCTATCTGTTTGGGCAACGGACATTTCATAAATGCCTCGCAGAAGACCCGGCCATAGTCTGATGATCAGTGGTGGTTCCACATTTCTACAGGACGAGACCCCAAAACAACAAGGTCTTCAAGCATGGGGTTGATGGTGACATTGTGTTTATCAAGAAATTCAAGAATAGTCAACAAGTAATGTCCAACTGGGATATCTTGCAATATCATGTCCATGCATGGGGTATGCTCAATGGGATATCATCAAATGAGAAACCAGAAGTCATGATTAATCATTCGGAACTTCAGCAAAAGTCAGGATCTAACACATCTAACCATCTAAACCATCTCGGCAAATCCAATAAAACATATACCCCGTTGGGTATGTTGTGTTTATCTGCAAACTGCTTCGTTTTGTGGGTAGATGTAGCTAGGTGAATATGCCCACCATAGTCTTATAGTCCATGGCATGATGTAGACGCTCGAGGATAATCAACAAATCAATGCAACAAATCCCCAGATTCATTTTTCCTGACACGCATACTCATTGAATGATTGATGATCTGAGTATAATTAGTGAGTTATCAGTTCATGATTGATATAATAATCACAATTGGATGTTCAATGATCATTACAGTAATTATACTCATTGATGTTCAATGATCATGTATCAATGATGTATCAATACTTGTCAATGATGTTCAATCATGATGGAATAATTACTGTCATGATCATTGAACATCCATGGATTGTTACCGAAACCCCAAATGATTACCATGCCCAGAACAACGGCAGATCATCAAATCCCGCGAACCGCGAACTGATGCCGCAGGCTGATGACCCGAAATACCAGTTATGCATGTACGATGTGAATGTTAAACTAGCCAGTTATGCACCAGTTATACCAGTTATAACTATAATAAACCATAGATAACCATAGATAACCATAGAGAAAAACCAGTTATAACTATAATAAATAGCCATAACTGCAGGGAATTTCCCCACGATTTCCGGGTCTCCAACACCGATGTCCCCGATGTCCAGCCGTGCGACGTACCGTGCGCGCCAACACGCGAGCGACGCTGCTGTCGGCGAAAGGCAGGCTGCGCGACAGCGCAAAGTACCTGCCAGGTGGTGCCCCCCAGTGATGTTAGTTTTATAAGTTGGTTATAGTTGGTTTATAAACCCCAGTAATTATAGAATTTATAGATATATCTACCATAGTTGCCATAGTTATTGAAGTATATTGAAATTATGTTCACCAACTGGCAGCTAACGAACTGCACCACATTGTGGGATTGATCCCAGTAAATGGCTCAGATCATGAATCCAGCAATCAGTGAATAATGACTGGTTGGTGAGTTGGATATAGTTGGATGACATAAACGAACTAGTTCTATGGGGATGATAAACCAACGTTCACATCACTGGGGACCAGCCTGACAGATTCTGCTGGGAAAAGCCAGCTGTTGGATTTTTAAGAGATGATTTCACCAGGGAAGATTTATGGAATTTCACCAGGACGATCTGCAAAAACTGGCTGGAGAAACGATGTTTTTTTTCGCGAAAGTTGGAGACTTGGACTTAACATGACTGAACCAGCAAGACTTGAAATGAAATCACCAAACTGGGATTTGCATATATATATATATATATTCTTGGGTATTAATAAATATTATATGTGATTACATCAAGGATACGAAAAAAACATGTATATATCATGTCCAAGTGTGGATGGTCCCAGAGGTAGCGAACTGCAATGCCCAAGTGTCAGCGCAGCGGAATCAAATGAAGATGGCAAAACAAAGAGGTGGCTACGCAACCTCGCTCAAAACCTTTTTCCTTGACCCCAAATGCAAAACTGTCGTAGGCACGATGAAATCCGTGTGTTCGACTCAATTGAATGGACATGACAATTGCATGCCCCCGTCACTCTTCAGAGTGGTGTTCAAAAGTAAAATGGGAACCATAAAAAGTTTCACCATCATTCGGTGTCATCGGAGTTTTCTGGGTATTGTTCTCAAAAAGAGGAGTGTTTGTGCTTCTGCGTTTGCGAGCTGACCTCATGCCATCGTCCTCCACGATGCGCCACATGCCCTTCATGGTGTAGAACAAATCCAACTCCTTAGCCCCAGCTTTCGTCAAAGCGTTTCCCAACTGCGCTTCCGAGTGCACCCATCGCACTACTACATTGTTTCGCTTTTGAGCCGCCTTGAGCGCTAAAAGCTCTATGTCGGTCCGTCGTTCAGCACCCTTTGGACTCAGTTCTTCACTTTGAAGTTTGTCATAAACATTACGGGAATCCGAAACAATACAACCAGGGACCACATTCACAAGTTCATTAACATCAAAAACATTAGGATTATCATGTAACATTTCCCCATATTGAAACCGAGCATGAAACAAAACATCTTCCCCATTAACAACAGCCCTTGCTTCTGCCGCTCCCGGACTTCGGGTGACACGGTCGATTTTTCCAGCATGCCAACTTATTGGGGTAATCTTTTCCATACCACCCTTCAACAAGTTCATTGGGGCAACTCCCACAAAAATCCCTTGAGTACTTCCCCCATCCCTCCTATTTTGACCAGCAGCATCGGCCCAACAAAACATTCCCAACGGGGTTTCTTTGGGGTGCGCATGAATCACCAGTTTGTGGTCTTTACGGGATTTCGCCTTTTGAAGAAGTTTATTGGTTTGGTGAATAGTTTCAACAGTACTAACAGTGACATCAGACAGTAACAAACCAACCTCAGCCGAAAAATGTGGTGCAACCTGCTGAGCGTGCCAGCTCAGTGCCCCCAACACTGCTCTCAGCAAGCTCTTCTCTTTTTCACTGGTGGGTGCGTTGGCGTCCTTTCGCCTGACCGCACTTAAACTGATTTCACTGACCTTATCTAAATACTTTGGCTGAGAAAGAAAGAAGGAGCCATCTTTTTGGGCCTCAATGAGAACTCCGCACTGCACAAAGGAGTTTTCCTCCCAATCAGTCCATTTGTACTTTTGCTGAATCTTCTTTTCAATTTCTTGCCATGCTGGATTGTCAGCTGGCCCAGCAAAAAGAAAATCATCTACGTGACCGGCTATCATGCCGGCGATGGAGCCATTTGGTTTCCATAACCAGCAACATGGATCTGACCAGGACTTTTGAAGTCCGAGTTCTTCCAGGTATTCGCACACTGATTTGTACCACTCTAAAGGAGCGTCCACTAGGCCATAGCAGCCACGTTTGATCTTTGTGATTTCTCCAGGTTTCAGGCCCATGGCTTGACATATTTCAGGACATGGTGTGCAGTAAAGAGTTTGTGGATATTCACGACCCTGTAAAAAGGCACCAGTAACATCACCTTTGCGTACCCTCCACCTTTTTCTCGCCGCTTCGTGCAAAAGGAGCTGGCGTGTCATCCTTGTCATCACAGGAGTGGTGGTGGCTCTATGTTCGTAAGAAGGGTCTTGATATCCTTGCAGTATTGCTCGTGCTTTTGCTTTCCGCTCTCCATCCTCTTTCAGCTTCCAAGTAAGAAGCCATCGCATGCCGATGGCTTGTGACCGATCAGGTTTCAGTTCAGGCGGTAGAGCCTCGAATGCCTTTGCTGCCACAAAGTTCCGTACCTCTGCCTCTTTGGCCTCTTGAAACTGCTGTCGTTCAGATGGTGTCAAATGTTTCTCGTGCACTTCAACTGCTCGGCGCTTGAGTGCGCCCACAAAGAAGGTTTCAAAATCCGACACAGCCTTTAGAAGGCCTCGGTGTGACTCCGGCAGGGGTACCTCAATGGTGACTGCTGCATGTTGTTGATCCCAGAAACCGGAACCTTCGGTGTTCTCAGGCAATGGTTCTTCCAAGAAATTCCACCAAGCAGTTTGTTGTGTTTCTGTGACATGTGCCGTTGCTGATCCGCTGGACCGTGATGATTTTGATGGTGTAGGTTGAATGTGGGTTGGTGATTGTCTCGGTGTAGGTGGTCTCTTGGTGCTATGTCTCCGAGGACCTGGCTCAACAACCATCGGATCTTGAGCTGCTTCCCAATCTTCTTGTTCTGGAACATCCATAGAGACATCTTCATATTCATTGCCTCCCAGTTCTTGAGTAATTCTTGGAAAAGTCCATGGTGCTTCAGGTTCACCCTCTCCCAAATGTTCGAGGAGTTCTTCTCGTTTTGACGCGGGTCTCAGTTGCTCCACGCAGCACTTGATGACTCGACGACCCCTCACGCACCAGATGGCACTACCTTTCCGTAGAGCTCCATTGGGATCACGCTTGGACTCAGTTGCTAAAATGCGGGCTGGGCCTAAGAACTTTCCGTTCTTGTTGGCTGGCTCACCTTTGATTTGCTTTCTCCAGTAGTAAATCAAATCACCAGGTCTGTAGTCCATGAGACGTTGGCCTCTTGAGTTCAAGGCTTTTGTCACCTTTTGTTGTGCCTGCCATTCAGAAAGGGCTTGCTCAGCATGTTTCATTCTTTCCACATTCCGTTTGAATTCCCCATTTGGGTTTTCCAGTAAAACTTCAGGAAGAGGACTGCACAAACTGTGGATGAAACGACCTGTTTCGTCCGGGGCTCGCCCTAAGGCATGTTGTATAGGTGAGTAGCCCCTCACCAACTCTCGATTGTTGAAAACCCTCACAGACTCAGCTAAAGCTTCTTCTGCTGTCATGGTTGGGTCCAAGATCACCAGTTTCTCCATCAAGACCTTAAGGCCTTGCACAGCTTGTTCACATGTTCCTATAAACCAGTGGGCTTCGCCCGGTATGACATCTAAAAAATAGAATTGTCATCGCAGAAACGCTCGAGTTCTTGGCTGCGGAATGCCCCTGCTGGGTCAAGTCGGAGTGTGTTGGGACAACCAAAGTATTGCATCCAACCCTCCCGGAAATATTGAATAAAATGTCCAGCACTCATGGTTTGTTTCTTCCCTTGTTTGAGAATTCTGGCAATTCGAAAACGAGACCCTTCATCAATAATACACGCAAATTCATATTCTTCTTGAGTTTGGGGGTGCACAAACTTGCCTCCATCAGCAGACACCACCGAAAACTTTGGGGGAAGAGGTTCAATTGAAGCAACATGTTTGGAATTAATTCTTTGTTTCTCATGACAAACCGAACAAGTAAACCGTTTGGCAGCCTCAATCACCTCAGGGCTTGCCTTGCGTCTTTCAAGAGCATGAACCATATTGCGAACACTTCCATGACCAGTAGCAGCATGTAACAAATAAAGTTTCTTATCAATTTCTTCGGGGGTCATTTTCCCAACAAAATGTTGCACATGAGCATGTTCATCAACCACATGAGAACCAACATCTAAAATAGTGTTGTTTTCCTCCATGTAACATGCCCCACACTGAAAATCACTCCCATGTTCCCTCAGGTGATCACACACACAAACCGGCCCTTCCCCAAACATTTGTGGTAAAACCGTGCGACCGGAAAGTTCCTCCATCAACAAATTGTGGGACATTTCTTGGGTCATACATTGGGCCACCCGTTTCACGAAATCCATGGTGTAATAGGCAGTCAACCCCGTTAAACTCCCCTCACATTTGGCATGGGAATATCCTTTCGGGCACAAACATGGCATGTTCATGGTCTCCGCAAGTTTCCGGCTCGTGCTCATGATCTTCCAGCCCTTTTTGAGGAGATTTTGGGTTTTGGGGTCCCGAAGCCCAACACGACAACCCTGGGTGGTTCCAAAATAAGGGTCATATTTGGCAATCAACTTTTGCATGAACGGCAACCTCCAACCCTGACAATATTGTGACCACTCCCAAGAAACGTGTATTCCCCTTTGCACACAGTGTTGGTAGATGCAGCTGGCACCAATGTACTGTTTCAACGCAGCTCGGCGTTTGTCCTGCAAGGCCTGAACCTGGGCTTCTGTTTTTTGATTAATCGCCTGCATAGGCGAATATGGTCCACAGTCCGGGGAGATCCAAACATGACTAGGTTTGCGACACTCAATCACATCAATGATTTTCTTCACCCCGGCAGAAGTCCCTAAGTCACAGCCATTCCAGTGGGAACATCTTACAGCAGCATCTTCGGAACCCAAAAGTCTTTGAATTTCAGCACTCAAACGGCTTTCAGGGCTACACGCAACCTCAACCAGAACAGTTTCCCCCTTAGAAACCAAACCCTGAAAAGCTTGGGGGGCCATGTCAAAAGATTGCTTCTCCAAAAACCTGGCCATTGAGTCTGAAGTTCTGTCATTGATCGGCTGATCAGCCTCATTCAAATCCACAGCGACTTCCTGTGCCTCAGTAGAAGTAGCACAGGCCCTTGAAGGATCGCAGCTCATAGTTTCTCCTCGCGAGGAGTGAGCACACCACCCGTGGCCTTCTTGTGGGGCTTCTCCTCCTTGAGGTGTTCGACTTCTTCTTTCAGGCTCTCGATGGTGTGCATCATGGTTGTCATCATGGCAATGGCCTGGGATGACATGGTGCTGGCAGCCGATGGGCTGTGACTGCGATTGGAAGGAGCTTTGCTTTTCCGTGGGCCAACCTTTGGCACTGGCTTCTTTGGGCCAGCAGTGGCCTCCATCTCCAGCCATCGGGCCAGGCGACTCAGGCGGTAATTGCATCCACCTTCCGCTGCCGTAGTCACTACCCACTTGCAGTACTCCGACTGAGCCAGACGAATTTCGTCGTAGGTCAGGCTGGCGTGGGCTCCAAATCCCACGCCATCGGAGGGATGTGGCTTGGCAATCATGTATATCTTCTCCAGTCCGGCCCGCTTCAGCTGGTCGATGGTCTCGCAGCCAGTGATCTTGAGGCCCAAAGAGTCCTGGCAAAATGCCTGGAGGTAGGCCTTCTTGGTGGCGGCCTTGTTGAGCTTGATGGTCCACTCCTGCAGTTCGGTCTTGACCCGAAGGGTCTTGTTGTCCAGCCCATGTTCCTCCTTGAGCTCGGCTAGGCGTGTTTTGAGTTCCACCATCGTCCAACTGGAGGGAGGCGTCTCTCCCAGGGACTCGATGGCTTCGATGAGCTCGATTTTGGTGGGCGCTTTCGACATGGTCGCTGATCGGTGGATCACAAAGAGGATCACGTTGCGAATCTCCTCTAGCTTGAGCTGTTGCGCTGCTGCTGTCATGCTGCAGTTGCTGTGGTTTCTCAGAAGGAAAAAAACTGTGAGACATCAAAACACCATGATCGTTTCCCAATTGACAACTACCCGTGACATCCGAATGTTTGGCACCAACAACAACACCTTCAACATCATCAAAAACAATGTTTTTGTCACAAGTTTGAACACCACCAATTGAAAAAGTTTCCGCTACTTCAGCCTGAACTTGATTGTTGACCTTCCTTTCCACTTCAGGCAAAATGTCAGGAAGGAGCTGTCCCTAGGAGCTACCTACAAACTCTCGCAAGCTGGGAACCCTCTGATGACACGCTACCGCATCTCTGTACAGATCATCCGTCAAAGGCAGCAGCTGGTGGCCAGCCTGAGATCGTGTGGCCTGTATGGCCTTCTTGTCATCGAGAGCTCGAAAAACAATCAAATCAGACTCGAAATCGATCACTGCTTTCAGTGCTCGAAGTGTGGAAATCGAGAGCAGTACTGGTCCTTGTCCTCGATCCAGAGCGTGTACTTGAAGCACACCTGGCTTGGAGTCAGCATAGATCTTCATCTTGGCAGTGCTGACGCAAGTATCCACACTGCTGTTGCCAAAACCAAACTTCGGGGTGTTCTGACAATCGACCTCCAGGACACCTCCATCTTGACGCTTCTTGAAGTTCTCCGAGGCAATGGCTTCAAGTGCATAGGTGGACCCAATGGTTCGTGTGGCCCCACCATCAACAATGCCATAGCCCGCAGTCACAGCTTGTTCTGTGGTCATGAGAGGTGCTGGAGCTTCATCACAAGACATGGCCTGATAGGCCTCAGAAGTGCCCTGAGTGAAGCAGACAAATGGTGCTGCCTCATCTGTCACCTGAGCTGAGGAACCGCTAGGAGCCTGACGGTCTGGGCAATCTCGAACTCGGTGAGGACCTCCGCATCGGAAGCATGCCATGCCCTGCTTCTTGTCAGTCGTCTTGGTCTCATAGGTCTTGGTCTTATAGTATTGGCGGTTCATCCGCACCTGGTGTTGTTTGGCTCGTGCTTCTTTCAAGGTGCGCTTGCCCTGCTGAATGAGAGCCAAGGCTTCCTCAGCCTCTTCGACGGCCTGAGTGACCAAAGCCAAACCCTCATCATTCATGCCTTCATTCACCAAGGCATTGGCTGACATGTGGTTGGGCTCATCATCGTTGCTGAAGGCATCATCATGCCAAAAGCCACTGTGCTTCTGGTTGCTGTCCCGCTGGACCAAGTCGTCCTCGGGCCACTGGGTTCGCAGCTCTTGAGCAATCCGCAGGAGACTGAAGTCACCAGCCACCGCGGTCTGGATCATGTTCTTTTCCTGGCTAGTCAAACCTGAGTCAGCCAAGAGATACCATCCTTGTAAGAAATCAGGTAGGAGTTCAGGAGTTTGAAGGGTCCAATCCTCATCTTCGGGGTGGTAGGACCTGGTGTAGGACGATCCCCACTCACTCCCACTTCTTCCATCACGTGACTCCCGTCCTCCATCATGTCCCTCAGTGTTCTGGTCCTGACCCTCTGTTGGTTCACTGGCTTCTTGACCTGGTTCTCCGAGAGACTCATCTCCACCTTCATAGCTCTGTCGTGAAGACCATGTCCCCCAATGCCATGACTGGTACCACCCGCCTCGACCCCATTGATCATGCCGATCTTGACGTCGATCGAAAGCTTCCTGCACACGAGCTAAGGCCTGGCGAGCTCTGGCATAGGTTTCGGTTTTTCTCACTATGTAGGTGTTCATGGTCTCATGTTTCTGTCTCTTGCTTTGTCTGAAGTACCTGTTCAGGTGCTCTGAGAGTTCTGGTATTTGCGGTCGTCCCAGATGCCTTCGAAGGTGGCCTAAAAAGTAGGCAACGCCTCCGTTGTAGGAGACCCAATCCGGTTTCTTTCCAACCACAAATTTTCTAGCCGTCCCCCCCAGTTCAGCTATCAAACGTGGTGCGCACAGGTACCTCTTGTGGTGTGCTATGGACTGCTCCCATTGAAGACACATGTCCTCATACTCCTGGAACTGCGAAGCATCGCCATTCCACTGCGGAACCCCGTCTTTGCTTCTCATCACACTGGAACTCATCCTTCCACTTGTGTTCCAGGGGGGCCTAGCGCCCCTGGCTGTAAGCCTCGTCAGGCTCCGCTACCATCCAAGTGTGGATGGTCCCAGAGGTAGCGAACTGCAATGCCCAAGTGTCAGCGCAGCGGAATCAAATGAAGATGGCAAAACAAAGAGGTGGCTATGCAACCTCGCTCAAAACCTTTTTCCTTGACCCCAAATGCAAAACTGTCGTAGGCACGATGAAATCCGTGTGTTCGACTCAATTGAATGGACATGACAATTGCATCATGTATATAATCCAACCATTGAAATGCTATGCCCTCAATGGCAATCCAACCACCCTCAGCTCTTTGCCGCTGGGTCACAACGCAACGCCCGTGGAAAAATATCGACCTTTTCATTGTAGGACCTGAGGGGCGTGTTGATACACCATGAATAGAAACATGGAGTGCTTGGTTCAGTCTACCGTTAATGAAAAAGATCGCGGGTTACATGGTTCATGGTATGGCTTAGATTAGGATTGTCCTTTTGACGGGTCTGGGGTCGGTTCGGTATACCATTCATCAACTCATGTTGTTGCCGTGACACTTGATCGATGAGGTGTCACCGATATTTGCAAAAAGAAAGGGGGCGGTTCGGGTACGTACTATATATATATATATACACAATTAAAAATTATCAAGATCATTATATATATATATATATATCATGTGTGGTGTCTTCATTGAAAACAACTGTACACATGTGAATTTACATACATGTGTTGCAATATATATACATATATATATACGTATGTATACATACAGTACACATTTGTACGAGTACAGTTTCTCAGTATACAGGCCCCTTGTCACACCCAGCTTAGGACAAAAAACATGTGGGGCAACAACAAATCACCGCATGTCAGAGATCAACACTTGCGCCAATTGTGAAAGCATACCACTCTGATACCGGTGGGATTTTCTCCCCATGAAACATCGTGGTTGGATTCTCCAGCCATGAAAAAACCGGAGTTGCAAAGATTCATATCTGTGTTGGCAACTTTTGAAACCGTAGATCCTGGTTTTCCGGATTTTTCCGGATTTTTCACCATCATTTTGAGGTGATTTCCCAGGGCCCCAAGATGTGATAAATGTGTAGATGTACCTTCATCCTTCTGGGATAAATCGCCAGAATCTAGTGATGAAGGACCATCTAAATTCACAAAAAACACATAACAATTAAGATAAGAGTATGTCGAAAGCAAAATACATGTAAAAATGACATGTTTGGGAGAAATTTGTCTTTATAAACACACATGTTTAACTTATTGACACATGGCTTAACGATGTCATGTTCCGCCCCAAAAAAGTCCTCACTGCTGCCGAGCTGCTCGCCTTTCCTCGGGACGTTGGATGTGGACGCAGCAAATGATCATCTCACTTACAGTAACTATTATTAGCCATTATGAATTAACCACTGATGGGAAACTAATTACAGATTATGACTATTGGAGGAGTACCCCCCGAAAAAAAAGTTCGACCATGGTTTTAATCTATCCGGGCTTGACAAAAAACGATCGCGAATGGGAAACTCTTTTCGTAGCTCCCTATAGCTCCCATAAAATAACAACGTCTGGAGATCGCTCAGCTTTCCATCCGAGACACAGCATCTCAGGAGATGCATAGCCTGACCCAAGTCTTGTGACCGGAACATGTCCATGTTCATCATTAAGTTCAATCCATGGTAGTACCATGCAATGTGAGGCCCCGTTCGATAGCGTTCAGTTGGTGCCAATAACTTCAATATTTCACTATATGGTTTATGGTACGCAAATAACGAACTAGTTACTGGGGCTTTAACCAACAAACATCACTGGGGGGCCTCACATTGTTTGATGGGTAAATCCCATTAGATTCCATTAAACCACCATAAATCCCATGGAAAATCACCATTAAATCACCAGTACCATGGCTTTCTCAGTTTCTCATCGTTTCAAGCGAAAATTTCATGGTTTTCATCTGCCTGGCGATCCAACCCGTTTCTCCATGCTCTCCGGGTCGGATAAAAAGCAGGAAATACCTCGCGAGCTCGGCCACGTGTTTGGTTATATTACCCTCTGGTAAACTAACATAACTATGGAAAATCACAATTTTTAATGGGAAAATCCACTATTCCTATGGCCATTTTCAATAGCTATGTTTTTTTCCCATTGCAATTTAAAGCCTTACAGGCACTCAGACAAAACTAACAAAAACATGCAATTCGCGACAGCAGCTCACATCCGGGTGTCAAAGCACCCCCAATCTGGTTTCCAGCTAGAGCGGAATTTCTTGCCGTCAAGAAAAGAGCTGGAACAATAGAGGCAAGCTTGTACATATATTGACCAGACAGTGGTGGGATTGACAGGGACCAGGTGGATGCCTATAGCTACCTGACACCGTAACCCAAAGGAAGAGCCTAACGTATTGTTGATAACTGAAGTGTCAATGCCCGGCAATGCCTCAGAGATTAAATCTTTCAAGGTAGCGATGACATCGATGTATTAGTCGTCCAAAGCCCATATCTTGGCTAAAAAGGGGAGAAACAAAACCCAACCTTGAGATAAAGTCAATCAAAACAATGGACCACGGGGTAAAAGCAGTGATTGGCGATGTTCCACTGCACCAGAGGGTAGATGTCTTCATGGCAATAAATTCTGCAGTACCCACAAATATCCACAAAGACTCACAGGTGTTTGTTTCTTTCTGAATGGTTTCTAAGCACTGATGAGAATCCACGTGTATGGCGTGTGTTTAAATGGATTCTAAGCACTGATGTTCATGAGCTACAATGGGATATATTACATGTAAATATAGATTTGTACTAATCTGGGCAAATGAAAAAATAATTCACCTGAAATCTTGGGCCATTTTGGGAAGATTCGCCTATTAAAAAACCCATGATTCCAGGGGGAGAACAGGGCTCATCAAAAGTCAACGGTGATCATCCCATGAAAGGCTCTTCAAAAGGCTGGTGCTGGGAAAACCAACCAAATGATTGGCCTTGTCGGCGTAATCATTATATATATAATATAATATAATACAATATAATATAATATAAAATAATATAACATAACATTAAATAAAATAATATATATATAATGTAAAATAAAATATACTATATATAATATATAATATGTGATATCTGACATACAATATAAAACATATAATATGATATATGATATATAATATAAAACATATAATGTATAATATACAACATATAATATATGATATGTAACATATAATAAATGATATATGATATAAATTAAATAATATATAATATAACATATATAATATATAATATATAATGAATAATATATAATACATAATATATAATGTATAATGTATAATATATATTAGATAAAATATATACATAATTTACAATATGTAATGCAATATATTAAAATTTATAATTTATATAATATATATATATAACACTAAAAAAGTTTTCATAAATTAACTTCAAATTAACCCCCCCAATGAGATATTTTTTATGGTAGAACTATACGTCTAAAATACTTATTATAAACACCGCCAAAACAAACTGGTTCTTCATGGGGAGCAATATTTCATTTGGGGCTCAAAATCTACCTGTCGACCTCCATCAAGCGACGATGACTTTGTCAAGAGGATCGGCCAAAATCTCATGGTTGGATCACCCTTGTTCTGTTACAATTGCAATCGTCAGTTTCGGGATTCCCCCCCCCCGAGTTTTCGGACAAACCAACCGAAAATCTAAGCTATACCGAGGAAATGAACAGTTGTATCTAGCTCGAAAATTCCATGGCCTTTGACCTTGCCACCTTCGCTGCCCCAAATTTCGAAACGGAAAATCCTCCGAGGAACCGAAATCAGAAAGAATGGCGCGATTGCCATCGAGAAGAATATTTTCCTAATGGGCAGAATGATGGTGAGGTGAACAAAACATGGTAGTAGAGTATCCAAGGCCAACAACAAAAACTACCATGTTTAATGATGATTTTAGTTCCAAGTTCCTATCATAATCATACTGTTTACTGGGAACATTTTTTTGGGCCAACAACAAAAACATTTCATCCGTTTTTTAGGGAAATCATCCAATCTTAGTCCCTGGGATGATCATGGGCCGATTCCTGACGAGTCAGGATTTGCAGTATGATGGAACCACCAGCATCAATGGATATATGATATATATATATATATATGTATATATATATAGATATGATTATGTATATGTAATAATATATGTTTATGTATATATATATAATATCATATATGACATAAAATCACCAGCAAACTTCAGTTGGATCACCCAAACCTTTCAAGTACTTTCAGGTGGCTTTGTAATGGGAAAGCCACGGGATCATCCTGATATTTTCGGAAGCCAGGAGACTGAACGTGGTCGTGGATAACACCAACCCCTTTGGAAAACACCCCATCAAACTCCAGTAAGCCAACGCGTAGATTCACGGAAAATCCACCATGAATCAGTTCCAAACGGGAAACCCATCAACCCATCCATATGGCTCGTCTTGTCTGTTTTCCGGGTCAAAATCTTCCGACCTTTGTCTTGCCCAGGAGCGCATTTCACGTCCCTATGGACAATGCCTAAATGATGCACATAAGCAAGAGCCTCAGAACAAGAGCCATCGAGATCCAGCTTAGTCGATGCTACCCCGGCCATCTAAACGGAGAATGAGGTTCCAAACTCCTTGTTTACATTGGCAGCCTGTGACCATGGGAGTTGGGGGTACTCGACTTTCAGACAAACCCATATTTATCCATTGTACAAAGCTATTTTTTTGCAGGGACATGTAAATATAGATATACCAACACCATGATGGTATGCGCTATTTGAAAAAAACACAACAAAAGTGCAATGTGGGAATCGCCCAAAAATTGGGCGCCGCCAAAAACAAAAATGTTTCTTGAACCAGCGAAATTCAGGAATATCGTCCTTTACACTGCCTGCTTATATACAAATTCCCCATTCATGGATTCTGATGAATCCCCAACATACATGTGTATATATATATATATATATGTACAACATACATATATATATATATAGTATATGTTATATAATCATCAATCAGTCATAACTTATCCACATCGCCATGTTGCTCATTTTCCTGGCTCAACAGCTCCAACGAAAAGTGACCCCGGGGGCCCCGGGGAGTGCTTTGTCAAAGCCAAGCCAGCCTCGAAATTCAGACATAAGTAATACGTATCCATAGTTATCAACAAGTATTTATATATATATATATATGATATGTATATATATATATACTATATACACACATAAGGTTGTAAATGGTTGTAATATGTTGTAAACATACTTAGTCCTAGTCATAAGCCTAGCCATGGACATAGCTTCGACCAATTTCTCCGTGTCAACTGGGAATCAATCCAGCATGTCATAGATGGTGTTTTCCCTTTAATTTTGGCCAGTGTCCAAATGTTCAACCAAAAAAACACTACGGTATGTCCAAAAATAGCCATCATTAGTTGAATAAAGCACCTAAATATTATACACTTAGTTGCATATGTTTGAAGACTTGTTGGTAGCTTTTTCGTAGCTTGGGAACCGGATAAACCGCCATCATGTTGGTTCAACAAGTCGATCGACAAGGCTAGCCATTTTTCTTTATTAATATATGAAGCAAAATACCATTTAAATATCCCATTAACATACCATTAATATCCCATTAAAATATAATAGACAATCTTTAAGTCCCTGATATCGGTGGCCGAGATACCGAGAGAAGGCCTAGCATCACCTCCACCTAGGCCGTTCGCGGTGAACAGAAAACTTGGCTAGGCTAACTATGGATGTTTATGCGAAGTATACAGTATATCTATATGTATATCTATATATAATGTATATCTATATGTATATCTATATGTAAATAAATCTATGTATATCTAATGTATATCTATGTATCTATATCTATATATGTAAATCTATATGTATATCTACATTTAATTGGGTGAATATAAACATCATAAGCTTACGGGCACCATCTTGCAGTGATCATCAACTATGGCCAGTTCTGGGAATTTGCTGCCAGAGAGAAGGGCAAACTGGTGCTTTATGTTCATCCATGTGAAAACATATGATCAACATGTCATATCATATCATATATATATATATGTATATGTATATGTATATATATATATGTATATGTATATATATATGGGGTTTCCATAAATGGGGATATACCGTACCCAAAAATGGATGGTTTTAATAAGGGAAAATCCGATTAATTAAAATGGATGAGACCTCCATATAGATCATCCCGTAAACATTCTTCGCAGGTCATTGAAGTCGCTGATAGATACTCACCAGGGATTCAAGCCGGCGACCCTTTCTTCACATCTGAACCAATCTGAGCGGATTGATTTGATCTGCACCACGACGCACGACAACATCTAAAGAGAACTGCTGTCCGGTGGCTGCGGGTTTGATGAGAGCAAGGTCATCATTGTACCAGGTTGCCTTTTTTTTACATTTACAATAGGGTACAAAAACAATGCGGTGTTTTTTCTATTAAAAAAATGCGGCTTAATTTGGGGCACCATTTCAGAGCATCTAATTCTGTGAATGAAATGAAGCTCTACCTTCAACAATGACCATCCAACCATATCCAACCTTCTGTCTCCCATCAACAAACGAGCTCAATGGAAATTCAGGACAGCGGACGTGGAAAAGACGATATTGCCGGGCGTCATCTGTACACGTGGCATAAATTTTGGTCGACATGAATTCAGTACTAAACGCGACACTACTGGCGGGCAGAACTCTTTCTAGTTCTGCGGAAATGGCCGGTGTCGATGTTGATTAAATTGCCTCAATCAGGCAAACTCTATGCACATATATAGATATTTACATAAATATACCATCGGGTGGTAGATTTCTTCCAATTTCTTTGCAAATCAACCAATCAGCAGGGCACATTCCCTCCGTTCGTCAGCTTGTGACCCCTCATTCCTCTGCAGTGCAGTACTTGACACGCTCGCCGTACAGCCGCACATTCTTGTCCTTGGTCGACGCTGACCCATGGTTCGCGCAAAGTAGGGGCCCCCAGGTATAAGCTGATGATAGCTGATGTGTGTTGCGCATTCAACTGTATATAGCTATCTTCCAACATAGTGCAACATGAATCATCGCAAAAGGTTTTGCGGCCTGGTTAGGAACGGTCAGAGAGGAACTATCATTGTGTTGTGCGCCGAAAGAAACGAAGACGTCTGGACTCTGGACCCTAAACCAACCAAGAACCGTTGATGGGATCTCTTTCAAGGATGGGCCACCCACAATATTTCGAGGGGGTTCTGACCTGTTCCCGTGGGATTGCGGGGCAAACGGCTGCGCCGTAAAATGGGAAGTCCCTGATCAAAATGGAGCTTTAGAATGGTTTATAGCGGAAAATCCTCTATAAGTGGTGGATTTTCCATTGCCATGTTCGATTACCAAAGGGTATCATCAAAAATTGCAAAAAGCTGCTTTACCCTCTGGTCATTTGTTACATAGGCATGGAAAATGACCTATCTGTAGATGTACTGTACCTATCTTCATGGCCATTTTCTGGAAGTTTAATGGAGGGTCCCCAACATCATTTCCATTGGTATTGATCCCTCCCAATTTACTTATCATGTCTAATTATTCTCTAATCATCAAACCACCAGGAAAAAGACACATGGAAAAGGCTCCACATATCTCATTCTATCCCCATAATTTGCACCATGTTTTGCTGGTCAAATCATGTTATAAATCCTGTTGTTTGGTCAGACCCTTCGACCAACCCTTCGACCTCTGGGTGAAATTCTGCTTTTTGGCGAAGTTCCCATGAAAAATCAGGTTTCAACGGTGAACAAATCTTCCAATGGTTGAATCCCCACGACTTGTCCGACAAGGAAAACCGGCATTTTCCAACGCTTGTCCCTAAAAAAAGTGCCTAAATTTGGTGAGCTTAACTGCTTGCTGGTTGACCTACCCCTCTAAAAAATGATGGAGTTCGTCAATGGGAAAGGTCATCCCATATATCGTGGAAAATAAAATTCATGTTTGAAACCACCAACCAGATAATAATGTTGTAAACCGTAAATTCAATGATCAACAATCCCATTCACAAACCATTTGGGGTCATTTTGCATCATCGCACATAGGAGTACACCCAAGTTCATCCCATGAATTCTTGGTTCAACTTGGTTCCCATATCTATCCCCCGGAATGGCCATGTCCATCTGAAAAAATCCGTCGAGTCTCCAAATCGGGCCTCGTTTGGTTCACCGAGGCCTGCGTGTCGTAGGAGAAGATCGCCAAGATCCGCGTCCGGGCGCCGTAGCTGGCGCGGGCCCGGTGCATGGATCGGCGACCGTTGAAGATGGTCACCTCGTTGCGGGGAAGGAACCCGCAACTTGCGGTGAAGGCGGCAACCCCAAGATGTCCGGTGTCATGAGTCGTTTCAGTTGGGTTTCAGGCACTGTGTGTTTTTTGTTGCCGGTGATATGATCATCCAACTACTTACTGGTGCGTTTTACGATTCGGGAATTTTCAGGAATGATCCATTTCATCACTAGTAATAGTCATCCCAGCAACCCCCAGTCCCATCCATTCCCTACGTTTAGCATCCAGATATTGTGGAAAATCACCATTATTAATGGGTACCCTCTGGTAAATTAACATAGACCCTGAAAAGCACCAATTTTTAAAGGAAACTAATCTTCCAACCCCTATCTACCAGGGTCTATGTTAATTTACTGGAGGGTAAATAAACTAAACTATGAATGGCCATCCAGCAACCCATCCCAGCAACCCGCAGCAACCCATCCAGCAACCCTACGTAAAACCCATCCAGTAAGACTAAGCACATCAGCAGTGCTTCATAGCTTTCAACGTTGATGTCCAATGTTTCTTCGAGATATTCACCATAAACATCCATCAACATAGATATATCATGAAATATCATGAGATCTCATGACATCTTATGATAATTCATGAGATCTCATGAGATGGCATGCTATATCATGATATATCATGATATCTCATGATATATCATGCTATATCATGCTCATCATGATATCTCATGATATATCATGCTATATAAAGATATATCATGTTATATAAAGATATATCATGTTCTATCATGCTATATCATGCTATATCATGAAATATCATGAAATATCATGCTATATCATGCTATATCATGCTATATCATGCTATTTCATGCTATATCATTCTATATCATGAAATATCATGATATATCATGATATCTTATGATATAACACGATATCTCATGATATATCATGCTATAACATGAAATCTCATGCTATATGATGCTATATCATGCTATATCATGAAATCTCATTCTATATCATTCTATATCATGATATCTCATGATATATCATGACATATCTACCATATAAACCATACATACATATATATATATACTTAGACTTAATCTAGTTCTAAACCAACTGCGCCATCCTTCAGGGCCACTGAGACGCTGTGCCCGGCTCCGCCCGCGACACGATGGTGGGCAGTTGGCCCTGAAAGAGCTGTGTGACCTGGAGCCGGCCATTGAAGCCATGGGAGTGCAACTCCCAAACGATCCAAGATTTTACTGTAGTGATGATGGTTAATGACGATGGTTAATGATGATGGATGTTCTATGGTTAATGATGGTTAATAATAATATCTGGTTGGTGGTTGCTGCTAACCCCTCTGAAGAATGATGGAGTGAGTTCGTCAGTTGGGATGATTTTCCATTCCCAACTGAATGGAAACATAAAAATCATGTTCCAAACCACCAACCAGTAATATAATGTTAGTACACTAAAGCACTACTAAAAAAAAAGGTGGCTGAAATCCCCCGCCTGATGATGTCATATATTGGTTCATTACAATGCTTATCCCACATCTAGATTACTCTTCTATCTTTTTGGGGGTTGGCAGTTGCTGGGATATCAATGATTCAAACATCGAGATTTGTTGGTGTTGCTAGATATCATGAACTGAAGTTTTATATGTGCCATGGTCAAATGTTTGTGGTTACCCTGTCATTATTGGAATAGCTAAAAAAACTATACTATGTGGGGCGCCCCAGTTATAAGTTGGTTTATAATCCCCAGTAACTATAGTTATAAGTATTATAAGTACATATAAGTACCATACACCATAGTTCTTGGAGTTATTTTTTCCAACATAGCTATCGTTTCAGGGCCCCACGTAGCTATCGAACATTGGAGGGATGACTATCCCCATGGCATGGGGTTAAGGCTTCAGCTGCTGACAGGCTTGGCTGTAGATTTAGTTTCGAAACATGTGGATGTGTATATGTCTAATAATAGTAATAGTAATAATAATAATAATAATAATATATATATATAATTATATATATATACTATTGGGATATTATTGGGATATTTCATGAGGTTTACAACAAACACTACATATGTTGCTTTGTCTGTTCGGTGGGTAACAATCATAGATGCTTGTACATTGTAGCTTTCATGGGCAAAGTGATGATAACCCATTGGGATTGGGGGTTACCCGTTTTGAGACAAACGACGGGGAGTGAGCCAGTAAAGATTGGCGTTATCTATGAAGCAAAATGATCAAAATGGCTACCCTTGCGTGGTTTTCTGACATGCAGAGCCACATGGATGTAACTACCCAACTTGAACTCACAAAAAAGCGGGATATGTTGTTAAGTCAACAAAATCAACTTGATATTCACCTAGCTTCTTGGACGGCCCTTCAGAATCATCATCTCAAATGGGGTCAAAAAAAAGAACTACGTACCTGGAGTAGATTGAATAGAATTTCAAAAAATACCCAGTAAAATGATAATATCTTTGAACATCCATATTCGATCTACTTCAGGATGGTAATACAAGTTATGCGTATAATATATATATATATATATTATATTATATATATACTGGGTACTGATGAGTTAGGACTTGTGGCCCCGGGTGAGTTAGGACTTGCTGGGGTCTAGTCCTATCTCTTGTGTCCACTGTTTGAAGCGCTTATGGGGAATTGGTTAGAATAGCCACATGAGTTAGGAGCTTTGGTACCTGGGATTTGCCAAAACTCCCAGCTCATGTGCGCTGAACCCGCTCTGAGACCTGAATGCAAGTCTGAAAAAACACCTTGGTAAATGATCGGGACTTCATGTTTTGTGACAGCAGCAAAGGCTGATGAGATAGGAAATTACAATGGTTCTAGAAAAAAACAAGTCCTATCTCACATGCGTTCAGTGGCCCATCTTTTTGCCTAGTTACACCCATGTGCCATTAGATTTCGGGGTCAACCCCCACAAGTCCTATCTCACCTGCTTTTAGTGGTCAAGGTTTTTCCCTTGCTGCACCCGTGTGCCAGTTAGACTTTCGAGGTCAAATCCCCAGAAGTCCTATCTCATCTGCTTTTAGTGGTCGTTATTTTTCCCTTGCCGCGCCCATGCGCCACTAGATTTCCCACATCAAATCTCCACAAGTCCTACCTCACCTGCTTTTAGTGGTCGCTATTTTTCCCTTGCCGCACCCATGTGCCATTAGATTTCCCAAGTCAAATCGTCAAATCCCACAAATCCTATCTCATCTGCTTTTAGTGGTCGCTATTTTTCCCTTGCCGCACCCATGCGCCACTCGATTTCCCAGCTCAAATCCCCACAAATCCTATCTCATCTGCTTTTAGTGGTCGCTATTTTTCCCTTGCCGCACCCGTGTGAATTAGATTTCCCAGGTCAAATCGTCAAATCTCCACAAATCCTATCTCATCTGCTTTTATAGTGGTCGCTATTTTTCCCTTTCCGCACCCATGTGCCATTAGATTTCTCTGGTCAAATCGTCAAATCCCCACAAGTCCTATCTCATCTGCTTTTACACGGGGAAGGGCATCCTGGCTCCCACTCCCCATTCTTATTTTTAACGGGAAGCTACCGGAGGCCATGTGGGAAACTGCGGAGGTGCACAGCGAGACCGGCAACAACAGGGAGACACGCGGCCCGCGAGCCGTGTCACTTCCCGTCAGAGATAAAAACAGGGAGACACGTGGCCGTCCGTTCTCCGCGAGCCGTGTCGCTGCCCGTTATTAAAGCTAACAACAGTAGAGAAACAACGAGAAAATGAAAAAAAATACGTTCAGTAGCTTTTTACCATATTGTAGCTTTTTACCATATTGCCAAATGGCTCAGGATGAAACCCATGAGATGGGAATTCTTCGTGGGATATAGATGCTACAGTCCCAACACATGGGTTATGTGAACATACCCCAAATCAGCCCTAAGTCCTATCTCATGTGTCCAAACTGTAGCCTGTAGCATTAAAAACCATAAACCGTGGGAATGTAAAAACTTGATGCAGGTATCCTTCAAATGACTACTAGAACCACATGAGATAGGAGTTTGGCACCTTCAAAGGGCAAAAACAATACTTTACTCATGAGATGGGAAATCAAAAAAACTGGACCCTCCGACAACTCCTATCTCATCCGTACCTAGTATATATTTTATTATATATATATATATATATATGTGTGTGTTTACCAATACGTTTAAAACCAGCAATTAAACATGTAGCAATCTCAAAAAGAACGTTTTCCCAAGGCTTCCTAATTGATAGCCAAACCATGAAACTATTCAACACCATCAAACTATCATAGTTTACCATCTTCTAGTGTGAATTTGGATGTGCATCACAGTGTGTAAGCATCATGTTATAAACTAGAAGAAACATGCAACATCTCAAGTTGCCAAATGGGGAATTCTGAAAATTGCGGAACCCAAGTCACCATAGGTTTCAATACCACAAAATTGTCTAATGACTTGGATGATGTGAGGATCCCCAAGTTTAAGAAACCGCCAAATGTTGCAGTTTTGAGTTTACAAGATGTCTTAAACCACTTGCTAGCTGGTATACAAAATCAGGACACCATTGACCCTATGCCGTATGCCATAAAAACGTTTGGTGAGTAGACGATATGACCATGGAAGCAAGCAGCTCCGTGCCCCTGCATTGCGGCGCTCATGAGCTTGATAGTGAGGATGTTGATGATGATGATGATGATGATGATCATGGATTTGTCTGAAAATACGGCAACCACATAAATTAATAGCGGATTGTTAAGTTCCAAGTTCCCCTTTTCAGTACAACGTGGTAAACCTAATGGACCTAATGCCATGCCCGCCATCCCCAATTTTGGTTTAGTGCTATATCCTGTTCGCACCATATCTTCCCATTGTCGCGGTTCAATTCCAGTAGATCCCCAATGACGCAATCGAGGCTTGAGACTGTTCTACAATATATAGCAAGCTCGATTTATAGATGATTTAGAGATGATGAATTCTTTGAAACATTTTTTTTACTGGTTGGTGGTTTTAACAATCTTGAAACATATGAAAGTCAATGGGAAGGATTATCCCATATATATATATATGTGTATTCTGGAAAATAAAACATGTTTGAAACCACCAACCACTTTACCATACTATTCATGAATAAGCTACATCCAGATCCTCAGGGCCCCAGCCTCTTGGATCCCCGCCTTGTCGTAGTTCTCTTCCCCATTGGGACCGCGCAGCATCGGTGCGAACTCGAACTCGCCGCCGACCTCTGGCTGCTGGAGCATCACCGTGACGATGAAGTCCTGGTTCGGTCCATTGTTGGTCACCGAGATGGACCGAACATGTTTAACTTATTTCAACATGTGGTTTGGAGCTGTTGAATCCCGATTTTTGTGTTCATGGTTACCCTCTGGTAGTTCAACATAACTCTGGAATTTTGATGAATTGTGCAACTTTGTAGTTGATTTACCGATTGAAAAATATGCTATTTTCCATTTTCCATAAGATATCGTAGTTTAGTCAACTGAAGGCTCAATCCCCAATGTGGTTTTCATTTTTCAGGACATTCTTCTGGGTTCCCATAGCCATCCATAGCCCGAGCATGGGAACCGCCCAGCTTCCGAGGCATCATAATGGTAGGCGCGCTGCCCACCGTCTCGCGTAAACATGACCTGGGCATATTCAACTGGGGGGTTCCTAAAATGGGGGGGTACTAGTACCCCCTTAAATCATCCATTCTAATTTCGGACTTTCCATTATAATATATATATATATTATATATAAATAAACTAATTATCCATTTTAGAGATCCTTCATTTATGGACACCAACCATGTGTGAAAATCACCAGAAAAAAATACGGTGAAGCCTTTGGGGTCCCACACCGGATCACGTTCTTTTTTTAGGCCATGGTTTGTGATGTTATCTAAATTTAGAATCTCAAAATATGAGTCACATCTACTAATTTGATGTACCCTCTGGTTATTTAACATAGCCATGGACAATGGCCCATTTATAGATGGTTTACCTATTAAAAACGGTGATTTTCCATGGCTATGTTAGTCATAACCAGATGGTAACACAGGCGTTCCAACGGTCACGGAATCTGAGGCTCCAACGTTTAGGTCCTGATATCGATCGTCGTAACCTGGGCTGGTGATGAAATCAGCCTTATGAAGCCAGAAACCCCAGTCCCACAAAGAATTAAACTGTGCCAGCAACATGTTTGAACAAAACAAATTATGGATTTAATGATGTAACCATCAGATATGATGCTTCTCTCCTCATTTTTATGGGGATATAACCATCGAAAATGGTCATTCAAGCATCACAACATTGGGATTTCACCACTAAGCCCTCTGCCTTTGTGGGTGGCCAACTGTTTTTCCACCGCGCTATTGCGACATGGTATCATGCTAGGTCATGTTGGTATCATTTTGTTGATTTCATTGACATATCTATTTTTGGGGACCATATTCCGGAATGATGTACCCTCTGGTAATTTAACATAGCTATTGAAAATCACCTTTTTTAATGGGAAAACTCACTATACATGGCCATGTTCAATAGCTATTTTGACATAACCAGAGGGTATGTACACAAACGAAGCCAATATCCACATCATCCCAGGTGTTCTATCCCTCATTGTCGGTCAAGGTTTATCTCCCATGGGTTGGCTATCCGGCGGATCCGGCGATGGGTTGTAGCATGTTACAGCCATTCAAAACCTACAATTAGTGAGGCCCCCAAGATAGCTAAGTTGGTTTATAACTCCAATTTCACTATGGTTTATGGTACTTGTAACTATAGTTACTGGGGCTTACAAACCAACTTATAACTGGGGGGCCTCACATTGTATGGTTTTTCCTAGATGAATGGGGGGGGGGGAGAATGAGGCATATACACAACTATCAGCCAACTTATTCAAGTCAACATGAGGTACCATGGATACGACCTACACCCATCTGGACTTCTTTGCTTGTCATATCCACATGGAGTTGTTGAAAAAGTATGAACAGCTATTAGTACCCCCAATAACAATAACAATTCTATGTTAAACACATCCAAAAACAGTTCTATTAAAACAAAATGGATTCAAAACATTTGCATATATATATATATATACAGTATATATAATAAATACATGTATGTGTATATATATATATATAATTATATATACACATATATACTGACAAGTTCGCAGCTTAACTCAGCCCCGTTGCAAAAAAACGTCTGCCAAGATGCGGTAGAGGCGTGGCAAAGCCAGGACTTGTGCCACAAAGTTGGCGAATAAATTGGACCTAAGCCACGGGGTCAAGTCTGGGTTGAAAGCAATTGATTTGGGATAGAACTTGGGATATCTTGGGATGTGAAGAGTACAAAGTCAAATCTATATTAATCCATATACCATATATATATATATCAAGTGCAATTCCTTAGAACCTGATTTTGGGATGTTTACCATTTTTTTTTACGTAAACTTGGAAGGTCCTAAGGTCCAAAGTACAATGAACAATGGGAACAAATGCTGATAATTCCTTGGAACTGGGGGGAAACAAACCTCTTAAACAAAGCCGAATGGGCCACGGTTTTTGCAATTTTGGAATAGCAATGAATCCACAACGAAAACATTGTCTTTTTGAAAAAAAAAGCGCTCGGGGAGAACGATGTAAAGCATGGTGAAGCATAAATTTAACCCATAAAAAGTTCATCAACACAGTTTCTTCACCATAAATTTAACCATCAAGTTCATTAACGATGTTTTTTTTTTAGCGCATCGTACCCATCAATTTTCAGGGCCACCTTCTTTTGAGTCAGAAACACAACACATGCGCACCCTTCAAAGTGAGTCACTCGTTTCAAGGGACCATGCATTTTCTGAAAAGCAGTTATAAACGTTACAACCCATATAGTATTAATATAATGAATGTTAAATATGTATAATATGTGTATATGTATATATATATATATTGAATGTGTATATGTATACTGTATATATAAATACTGTAAACCATAACACAAGTTTGACCCCTTTAACCACACCAAAAACGAAACGGGATCACGACAGCAGATAAAACTGGGAGTTCAAGGCACAAGAGCTGGATTTATCCTTTGAAGAATTCAATGTTCATATGTGGCTCAGGGTTGGGTACCCCCAAAACTTTAAAACATAAATGGTTGTATAGGGTTGTACATGCTAAAATATGTAAAACAAGTGATAACCCATAGTGTCATTTAAAACAAGTAATAAGTAATAAGCATAAAACCAGCTTGGCAAACATATGGACTTCCCAGCATTGTTCCCTTGGCGAGAGCATGGTATCGCCCCTCGTCATCACACCATGATGAATGGGATTCCAAACGTGATGTCTTTTTGAACCCCAATGAGAAATTATGTGTATATATACACTAGATAATATATATATATATTGCATTATATACTATATATATATTAATTATATACTATATTTATGTATATATATATATACTAGATACTATATATATATATATTAAATTATATACTATATATATACATTATATACTATATGTATGTATATATATACTAGATACTATATATATATATATCATTATATACTATATGTATATATATATATACTAGATACTATATATATATATTATTATATACTATATGTATATGTATATCTGTGGGTGAGGGCCGTCCTCATGAAAAAGTAAACCATAAAACTTGACCGGCCGGAGCGGCCGGAGGAGGCTTCTCAGCTCAGGGGGAGCATGGATCATCATGGATGGTTTGCTATGAGAAATCAACATGTTTCATGGGCAAATCACCATTTTGAATGGGAAAATCAACTATTTCTATGGTTAATCACTAACACAACTATGGAAAATCACCATTTTGAATGGGCAAATCAACTAGAAATGGCAATTTTCAATAGCTATGTTAGTTTACCAGAGGGTAAATCATCGAACTAAATGAACTATGTTCATCCATTTTCCAAAGCAAACTGTGAAAAATTACCAGAGGATAGCATCTGCAAACAAAAACTAGTCATGAATTATGATATATGAGGTTTTTTCCGCCGAAATCCGAAACCCAGAAACCCAGAAACCATGGCTAGCCTCATCCATGGAAATGATTACATGTGTTTGAAACCAGAATAAATTGACACGTAGGGTGGATATTTTTGCGCCATTCTGACTTGTATGTGTTTTTGTCCAATTTCCTGCTGCCATGCTGGCTTGTTATATTCCAGACATCTGCCAGAAACCACTGTTCAAAGGTTGTCAGGCTCCGATGTCTTTAGCTCCCTATACTACCACCCAACCACCCATGATAGTTGCTGAATCCACGTCCCCTTTGCTAATCAAACATGCAAACAGCTGAAATACACCATGGAAAATCACCATGTTCAATGGGTAAATCCACTATTTCGACTGGGCCATTTTCCATAGCTTTTGTATGTTTACCAGAGGGTATCCCGCATTTCTCATACGTCTTCGCTGTTACTGTTCCTTAACAATTCCGCGTGGAAACGGGAAACTCGTCGGAGCACCAACTGGCTCCCCATTCAGTCAAATACAAATATGGATAGCCCTCGCCCCTTAGTTGCCTCCTAACCACTGGATAGTGATATCATTTATATCCCATCAATATTCCCCCCAAATAACTTATGGGATATATAGCTTATAAAGCTATCCATATAACTATTGATAACTAATTGGTTGACATATTTCACTTCCCATTCAATCCTATTTAACTCACCGGCGTGCCAGGTGACTGGTACAACTGTCGCAGCAGGGTAGAGTTCGCAATTTGATCCCCCGCCACCGCGAAAAAGTCCTCTGGAAGATGGAAAAAAACATGTTTGGGCTGGATCTGTGGTGAGACTTTTTCCAGCATATACAGATACTCCATATGTCACATGATACCCTCTGGTAAACTAACATAACTATGGGAAATCACCATTTTTAATAGGACAACTCACTATAAATGGTCATTTTCAATAGCTACGTTAAATTACCAGAGGGTACTCCATATGTCACATGATATCCTTCCCCCAAATGATATCCCCCAGGTCCGGCCCTCAGCCAATTTGGTACATTGGCCCACCTTGAAGAGAAGAACTGGACCAATATGTTCTCCCAATATTGAGATGTCAAGGACAAATGTGTATCCGCCAATAACATTTTTTTGTTTTAACATTTCCCCAAATTGTAAAACAACGTGCTTCACCAGAAGGTTTACAAATTGGAGAAAGAACGAAAAAGTCGGGAGACATGTTCACCATATATGTTTTCCCACCGTTTTCCCCATATTATATCCCATACTCTCTGGTAATTTAACATAACTATAGAAAATCACCATGCTATTAATGGGTAAATCAACTATTTCTATGGTCATTTTCCATAGCTACCTATGTTTAAGAGGGTAATTCCCATTATATCCCATATAAATCCCCTATAAATCCCATATAAATCCCCTATAAATCCCATATAAATCCCCTATAAATCCCATATAAATCCCATATAAATCCCCTATAAATCACCTATAAATCCCATATAAATCCCTATAAATCCTATAAATTCCCTATAAATCCCATATAAATTCCCTATAAATCCCATATAAATCCCCTATAAATCCCATATATATATATATATCCCATATATATCCCATATATATCCCATATATATCCCATATAAATCCCCTATAAATCCCATATATATCCCATATATATATCCCATATATATATATATATATCCCATATAATTCCCATATAAATCCCCTATAACCTTGTACCCCTGGTGAACATCAAAATAGCTGGTAAATGGATGTTCATTCCCCTAAAAATGGTATTAATAGGTATTGATCCATACCCAACTATTTCCCTTTTTGTTAGTTTACCAGGCCGGGTATAGACCATGGCCTTGCCTGAAAATAGCCCTGACTCCCATGCTCCTGGGCCCACAAGACTTCCGTAGGATGTTCCGCTTCTCCTGGCCGGACCATTGCGACCGGCAGAAAAATATAACGATTGCCACAGTTGTGGCCGTAAAAAATACTTAAGTTATGAATGGTGAAAAAAACATGGTTTCAGATGGCGTTGTTAATGGTTCTAAATGCTTTAAAAAATGGGGTGATCATTATGATCATTCCATAAATGGCTTCAACATTGACGAATAACATTGGTGAAGGGCCACCCATTAGGCCATTAACATGCCATAACTATATGGGGTGCTCATTTTCGCAGGGTGACCTTCAGAAGTCCCCGATGTCGTCAGGGTTGAAACCAATCTGTGATTAACCCATTCGGGAATTCACCAATCTGTGACCTGTGACCTAGGGAATTCACTGGGATTTTGTTTCACCCGACGGTCACAGTACTAACAATTGGAATAAAACTAACTATTTCAATTTCATTTCAACCAGTTAACTGGAATAAACAAAACGTGCTCACTTACCCTGACAGCTGACATGAAATTTCCACTGGAGATGACCATGGCAACGTGTTCCAACATGGCTATCCTGTTCCCAGTTCCCAAGAAATGGATACCCGTATAAACACTCAGATCCTGGTCAACCATCCCCCAGTCACCATTTTGGGTGGGATGCTTACATATGTGAGGCCCCCGTTCGATAGCGTTCAGTTGGTGCCAAGAACTCCAATTTCACTATGGTTTATGGTACGCAAATAACGAACTAGTTACTGGGGCGAATCTAAACCATCTTATAACTGGGGGGCCTCACATTGTACATATGCTTACCATTCCCATGGGTAAATAATGGCATTGTCAGAAAACCGCATTCGTCCATAATTCTTCGTATGATTCCAGGGCGAAGATCTGTGCTCTGGACTCTGGATCTGGCACAAAAATATACCCCATTCGTGGCTTGTATTGTTCAACAAAGAAGGGATAGCTGTCTATCATACTGATCCATGTAAGCTGGTGCTACCTCCAGGATTTAGTCCGTCTTTGAGATTTCTTTGAGGTCCCTCTGCCCAGCTTGGGATGTCTGGGATTTTATTTGGAGCCATCTTCAACCCCAAACGTTTGAACTTCAATTCCCGCCAGGTTACAACTTGCGGCACCCATTTTAGAGTAATTAATTTATATATTATCACTGTAGAGTATGTGTGAATATATGTATTGGAGCTAATATTAACAATTCTTATTTTAACATGTCCTGGTGACATAAAAACCATTTAATATAAAAACCATTCTCAAAGTATACAGTATACATTACCCTCTGGTAAATTAACATAGACCCTGGTAGATAGGGGTTGGAAGATTAGTTTCCTCTAACAATTGGTGATTTTCAGGGTCTATGTTTATTTACCAGAGGGTAATATTAAACCTCATTTAACCATTCTTAACCCCATTGAACCCTCGATGACATTCCGATCCCCGAAGCGCCTGTTTTGGGGGAATCCTGAGGCGAGGCGATCCCATAGCTGCGGACCACCTGAGGTGAGGCGTTGAGTCCGTTGGAAGCGGTGCCTACAACCTCCAAAGACCTAGACAAATAAGGAGCAAGATGTTAATTTACCAAAGGGTAATATATGGTTAATGATGATGGTTATTATATAGTTAATGATGGTTAATGGTTAACTGGTTGAACTGGTTGAACTGGTTGGTGGTTTCAACCTACCCCTCTGAAAAATGATGAAGTGAAAGTCACTTGGGATGATGACATTCCATTCCCAAGTGTTTCTGGAAAGTCATAAAATTCCATGGTTCCAAACCACCAACCAGAGGTAATATAAGCAGAATTTTGAGACGTTGACCCATTTTTATGGCTACTTGGAGGCTCTGTCGTATTTTTTGTGAGGCCAAAGTAGCCAACTCAACGCCGAAAACCAGACTCCATGACGAGGAAGCCTACCCCATCAGGGATGATTGGGATAGTTTGGGCTTTACCATCTTTACCACGACCCCCAAAAAGATCAAAAAGTCAAATCCTACAAGTTCATTGTCTGACAGTGATGCATTACTTTTCGAACTTTTTTGGGGGTTACGAATATATATATATATATATATATATGTACACATACGTGTATATATATATATATGTAAATATATATATATATAAATATATATATATATATATATATGGTTGGTGGTTTCAACCCCTCTGAAAAATATGAGTTCGTCAATTGGGATCATTATTCCCAACTGAATGGAAAGTCATAAAATTCATGTTCCAAACAACCAACCAGTATATCTATTACATATCAGTTGTATAATCACCATGGATGATCCATGGGTAAATCCACGATTTTCAATAGTTTTTTCCACTATATATATATATATACATATTATATATATATATATATATCAATCCCCTCCTTCGATCCCGGCGTTTTCCCCACGCAGCTTTCACGTCCACCTGTAGACGCCTAAAAGATGGTAAATCCTGGAATCTTCACGCAGCGCTTTCGTGGAGAAAAATCAAACGTTGTCAACTTAAATCCAATGTAGAAAACAAAAAAAACACGTTGACCCATTATATCTATCTATATATATATATATACAATATAATGTATATATATATATACAATAATATATATATATATATATATTTATCGACCGGATCAACCCCAGGTTTGGAAGGTGTGATAGCTATGGTGGATCATGGCACTGGGCATAAATACTCAAGCAGCTTCCAGCTTCCAGCATCATTTGCGGGTCAGTTCACTCATGGATGTTCCCGCACACATATAGATGTGTATGATAGTGTGGATATCTTAATATATATATATATATATATATAATTATAAATTATAATAATGAAATAACAATATAATAATAATAGTTGAACATGTATGTGTATATATATATATGCATGATAGTACGTGTATATATATATAATTTATAATATATACAATAATAGTAAAAATAAAACATATATATATATATATATACACAAGTTGGTTTCGAGCCGATACCACGAAATCGTAACTTGCACTATCTACTCAAGGCATCCTGCTCATTTGCTGACCCGGGACATGGTGAAGTAAGATCACCCTATGCCACCGGTGGGTTTTGACCCATCCCCGACCCCCACTAAAAACGATTTCCCCATGAATTTTGGACTCCATTTCCTCCCCGTTTGAATGGCATAAATTGGATCAATTTGGTGATTTAATCCCCGTATACCCTCTGGTAAACATACAAAAAACTATGGAAAATCACAATTGTTAATGGGAAAATCGACTATAACTGACCATTTTCAATAGCGAACTGTTAAATTACCAGAGAGTATACCGTATACCGCATTTGGGTTTGTCTGAAAATGCCCCCCCCCCCCAATTGATGGTCATTTAGTAGGGAAGATGTTGATAAACAAATGGATAGATTTAGGGCACCCATAAATTTTCAGACAAAGCCATTTCCAGACACACCCATAGTAAAAAATACCCCCATGATTTTTACATCCCCATTGTGTCATCATTTTCCCCACTTGAATCCCAATGTTTCATGGTTAAGCCACTAAAATAGCTAGTTTGTTTAAGGGAAAAGATGCAATGTTCGATTCAATAGCTATGCTAGATTCAAAAGGGTGATATCCAGATATTATCCAATCATTGTCCCATTATTCAATATCTCTGTTAGATTATCAATCATCGCTATTATATAAGCATTGGGATATAATTACCATATTATGTAACTATAATGATTGGTAATGGATCCAATGTGATGATAATGGCTACCACATATACTGGTTGGTGGTTTCAACCCCTCTGAAAAATATGAGTTCGTCAATTGGGATCATTATTATTCCCAACTGTTTCTGGAAAGTCATAAAATTCCATGGTTCCAAAGCACCAACCAGTATATTGATACATTAATTATAGCCATTTTTTATAGCCACTCTGAAGCGGCATAGCCACTCAGTGCCTGCTGGGAGCTGCCAGCTAGAACCCCTGGAGATCCCAACCAGCGGTCCTTGACTTCATCCACCATTTGCGTCACCGTCGCAGGCGTCAGAAAGCCCTTCAAGGACACGCGGCCGCCCTAAGGGCGTTGGGACGTTGGGAGAAGAATTTCATGATTTTTCTACACCTTAAGTGACCCGAAAACAGTTTTTCAACAACTTAAGAAGTGACAGTATACCTCCACTATCCCATAAAATCATCCATGAATTCCATTGAAAATCACTATATTATATATATATATTATGGGAGAAATAACCAGAAACAACGAAAAAAAGAATCCAACCAATGGGTGTGGTTGGGAAGCTCTATTTGTAGCTCAAAAAAAGGCTCCTCATTTTTTGTTGGGGATATGGATACCCCTAGTTCCAAACCGCTCCATACATTCACCGCTGGATATAGTAAAATAATATCTTTGTAACTTGTTGGAAACATACATTTTTTGAGGCAGATTGATGGTCCTGATGTAGTTGCAAATGGGAATAGTAAATGGTTTTCTCGCAGCAACCATAAAAACAAAACTGTACAATAACGGATTCTTGGAATGATAATAGTAAACTGCTGTTCCATCTTTTGGGCTTTTGGGGTACTATGATTTTGTTTTGTTTTTGTTGACTCCATTCCTCACCAAATAAAGATATGATAAATTCTCAACCATCACCAGGAAAACCTCTGCTGACAGTAGACGATACCTCTAACATCGGCAGCCTGTACTTTTTAAACGCTCCTCATTGTGGTATGGGTTCTCCCCATGGTGTACATTCAGATTTGTCTGAAAATGGGGTATGCCACAAAACTGGCCGTTGTGTGATGCTGGCAATGATGTCTTAAATTTTCAACCAGCAGATACCATGGGATACCCCATTTTCAGACAATCCACATTCAGAAGTACAACTACAACTACCAAAGTCACAACGTTTGAAAGCCAATACCTTTCAGATATGTGAACAGTCTGCAAGTCGCTTTTTCAACCCATTGGTTCTGTGCTGATGGACATTTTGACCAGCATCGGAACACCTGAAATGTCCAAGCTGATGCCCTTATCCGAACCCACCCTTAACAAAATGGTTAACATTGTGTTTCAACAACCAACAAACGGTTGGAGTGTTCCAGTCTTTCACTTGATCACTTTCCACTGAAACACGTCAGCGAAACTGGGAACATAAATAGGTAGAGTAGTACAACCAATTCAATTCCTTGTGGCACTCATTTACTGTACCAGGTACCAGCACTACTTTGGAACAAATGCGTTTCACATCTGTTTCACATCTGTGAAACATCCACCGGTTTCACCTCACTAGTTCTCCCAATCTCTAACCACTCCCGCCTCTAACCACTCCCGCTGCAAGGGTGCCAAGATTTCAGAGGTCAGGTGGTCAATGGGATAGGTCTCCAAATCCACCAGTCCTGGGCCAGGCGGAAAAATCCACCTGCAGAGAAAGGTCCTGGACCGACCTGGGGAACCTTTTTGGTGAAACGTGGCATTGTGTTTTCGGCTTACCAAAACGTGGGGTAACGTGGCATTTCCATCATGGCTTAACGTGGCTGATAATTAGATTTGAACCAGACCATGATGTGGAATGCAATTTACACCGATGCTTTAGTTTTTGTGGTAAAAACTGAAAACATGGCACCCCAAAACGGTGGTGTTGACCGATTTTATCCCTGCGGGGTCCTTTAGACTCATACCTGACGTCCCAACTTGGTCGCGACAAGACATATTCCTGTTTGTTTTTTGTTGGTTGGATGACATCCAAAAAGATGACGTCGTCAATTTCTCATTTTGACTGGTCAGCTCCACAACCATAAGTTCTTTAAAACCCTGCATATATATATACATATTATATAATAACTGGTTAGTGGTTTCAACCCCTCTGAAAAATATGAAAGTCAGTTGGGATGATTATTCCCAACTGAATGGAAAAAAATGTTCCAAACCACCAAGCAGTATTATATAAAAATGGTTTCGTGTGCTGAAATGCTCATTTTCGCTGATCACAAAAATGTCCCCCATCTGGTTGGCCAACCAACGCTGGAAATTGGAAAAGGCACACGTTTCCTTCATTTGTCTGGACTGCGTCGCAGGGTGGTGAAAAATTCTTTCCCAATAAACCCCCCAGGGGAACATACCTGCAATCTGTAGATGATACAGTATTCGTTGCTATAAAAAAAACATGTAAACCATGGGTTTTCCATGGGTTTTCCATGGGTTTTCCATGGGTTTTCCGTGGGTTTTCCATGGGTTTTCCATGGGTTTTCCATGGCTTCTCTCAGGGCTTCCAGCACCAAGCCACGCAGTGCCGCATCGCTGGCCACCGCTGGCGCCGCCGCGATCAGAGCGGCAACGCGGCGCATCGCGTTGCCAAGGAACGCCTGCGATCCGATGACGACCCTTGAGTTTTTTGCAAGGTGGTGCCCCATAGTTAGCTAAGTTGGTTTATAACTCCAATAACATCCAGTAACTATGGTTTATGGCAGATATAACTATAGTTAATGGGGTTTATAAACCAACTTATAACTGGGGGGCACCATCCTGTGGAGACCTCCAGTTTTTTTCAAGGAAGTTCTCACATAAAATACCAAGGCCAAATTGGCCTACCACCTACTACCCTCACCAGATAAATCCATTGATTTTTGTCTCGCTCTCTCTCTCTCTATCCAGCCATCCATCCATCCATCTATTTATCTATTTGACCATCTCTCTATCTATCTGTCTGTCTATCTCTCCCACCTATTGGTCCGGCCTCTCGTCTTCGCAGTGAACGCCGCGTGCGTTGGCTGAGCCGAAAACGGCTGAGCAACAAACGGCAGGATATAAGCAACAAACATGGGAATAGGAATGAAAAACATGGGCAACTGATGGCAACTGTTTTTTTGGGACAAGAATGATCACTTCACGACCGTCTAGATTACACTTCTTGTCCGAGTTCCAACCTATCATTTGAGTATGTAGGCTCTAATGTTTGAATATGTTTGATGTGGTAACCAATAATGAAAATCTCGCAGCACATGGAAAATAATATGTAGTTATCTGGTTGGTGGTTGACCTACCCCTCTGAAAAATATGAGTTCGTCAGATGGGATTATGACATTCCCAACTGAATGGAAAGTCATAAAATTCATGTTCCAAACCACCAACCAGTTATAGAAGATTATCTCATATGTTCAGAATCCTTGTCATTGATGGGAAAAAAAAGTACCCCCCCCCCCACGTTTTTGTTTTTTTTAATGGTGGATAAATCCGCATCATTGATGGGTGTCCTCTCCATTTTCTGCAGTATCATGTATATCACAATTCACCTGAAAATAGATTAAATTTCATAGCAATAGTCATTATCATTAGATGTCATTTGTATAATACTACCAAGAATAGTACATAGTACATTACTATAGTATCATGTGGGCAAAACAATAATAAACCATCCCCCAAATTATCACAATTGGTGGTATAAACTAGTATAAACCATTCCCAGTCATGGGTGGATAATGGCATTGTTTTACCCCCATTAGTACAACATACTTCCTTCCCATTTTTAAATTATTCATTCACCATCATTAGATCAATCTCATTCGTATAGTCTATAATATTTGGTGAAATACTACCATAACATTAGATAATATTAGTACATAATCCTTCCTTCCCAGTTTAAATATTAGTATAGTATAATACTACCAAATATTAGTATATATAATATAAGTACAATACGTCCTTCCTCTTTTACCCTCTGGTAAACGTGTACATACAGTAACTATGGAAAGATCCACCATTTTATAGCTGGGTAAATCCACTATTTCGACTGGGCCATGTTCAATAGCTATCTATGTATGTTTACCAGAGGGTAATTCCCATTATATCCCATATAAATCCCATATAAATCCCATATAAAGCCCTTTTTGTTAGTTTACCAGGCCGGGTAAATTGTTCATTCACCATGGCCGAGGATGAAGTCCCAGGAGCTGACTCGGCTTCCTTCAAGGGGCCGCTCCGCTGCCTCGTCGGCCGCACCAAAACTTTCGATGCGTTTCATGGAGGGGGGTCCCAATGGATGATTTATGTCATGGAACATCCATGAAAATATCCCATGACGGATCCATGGTGCTGGAATATTTACCAACATTTACCCCATAAATGACCCAGTTTTGTAGGTAAATATACCATACATGGATCCTATGGGTATGTTAGACATGATACCTGCGGGTACCCCGTTTTTTAGAGAAAAAAACAAGTACCCTCTGGACAAATTAAGAGTTGGACACTGGCAAATCACCAATTCTCAGTGGAAACTAATTTCAAACCCTCTCTGGCATCTATGTTAATTTACTGTAGGGTACCATATACCCTGGGGGAAAACTAACATAAATGCGGAAAACAACAATGAAAACCCACAGTTTCCCTGGGAAAATGAGGTACAAATGGGATTTTCCACATCTGTGTTAGTTTATATACAAAAGGGTACATCATATGGGATATAATGACAAGATAATCTGGATATCATGATATATTATGGTTTCTTATGGGATATGATAGGAATGTTGAAACCAAGACACTATGGTCGTGATATAACCATTTGGAGATAACAAGGGCATATAACTCAAAACAAAGGTTTTTTTGGACCACCCCAAATAGTTCTTAAACAGTGTATTAAACAGGTGGTGGAAACCATGATATACTATCATAAGTGACATCTTGGAAAGATTTGTCGATCTCTTTGGGGACTGAAACCTGCAGAGATGGAAGAAATTTTCATGGGGAACCTCATCCAAAAGAAATGTTGATGAACAGCAAGCATGGTGGGGATATCAAGGGGTACACGACTAACAATACGATACAAGTATGCTTTGAAAATGGATGTGTATACAAAAAAATGTCGGATTCACATATTTAGCCATCAACAAATTGCGATTTTTTCACCAACCACATTTTTCCCCACCTGCCAGGTGAGGGTTGTTAGATTTTATGTCAGTTGCCTCCTCCTCCTCCTGCTCCTCCTCCTCCTGCTCCTCCTCCTCCTCTCCTCCTCCTCCTCGTCCTCCTCGTCCTCCTCGTCCTCCTCGTCGTCCTCGTCGTCCTCGTCGTCCTTGCTCAACTGCGACCCGCGATCCACAGTGTTCTCTGCCGGACCTCAACCACGACCATCCACGCCCAGTGTTCCCTGCCGGACCTCAACCACGACCATCCGCGCCCAGTGTTCCCTGCCGGACCTCAACCACGACCATCCGCGCTCAGTGTTCCCTGCCGGACCTCAACCGCGACCATCCGCGCCCAGTGTTCCCTGCCGGACCTCATGTAGGAAGATATGGGACAAAGAATGTGCAGAAGAAAGTTATAAAGAATGTCAGAAAGAATGTCAGAAGATATGCCAGAAGATATGTCAGATAGAATGCCAGAAGATATGTCAGAATATATGCCAGAAGATATGCCAGATAGAATGCCAGAAGATTTGCCAGATAGAATGCCAGAAAATATGCCAGAAGATATGCCAGATAGATATGTCAGAAGATATGCCAGATAGATATGTCAGAAGATATGCCAGAAGATATGCCAGAAGATATGCCAGAAGATATGTCAGAATATATGCCAGAAGATATGTCAGATAGAATGCCAGAAGATATGTCAGAATATTTGCCAGAAGATATGCCAGATAGAATGCCAGAAGATATGTCAGATAGAGTGCCAGAAGATATGCCAGATAGAATGCCAGAAGATTTGCCAGATAGAATGCCAGAAGATATGCCAGAAGATATGCCAGATCATATGCCAGAAGATATGCCAGATAATATGTCAGATAGAATGCCAGAAGATATGTCAGATAGAATGCCAGAAGATTTGCCAGTAAGAAAATGTATAAATGTCATGGTGGGGATCACACGAAGTAAAGTAATTTTAATAGTGGATGTGTAGCCATCTTTTCCAAACATCGGGGGCATCCAGCTATGTTGGATGAGCACTGGGAGATGTGGCTTAACGGGTCAGTTTTCCACACCACTTGAAACAACTCATCTTGTTTAGTGGAAGGCTATGGGTCAAAATCTGGTGCCAGATTTTTTCACGGCAAAATCATGCAAGGTGACATATGTTCCGACAAAGACAAGGTTTTGCAGGTCTTGACTCATTCTCATATGATGTCTTTCCTCCATGTAGCGGTTGAAATCGTTTGTGAAAATCTCGTGGAAACCATGAACGACTCGGCTGTTCCCTAAGATGTGTTTCAGGCAGCCTTAAATTGAAATGTCAGGCATGTTGTTTTGCCAAGTTTCTAGATGAATATCATCATCTAAATATTGGAAAACTGGTGAATAAAATCAGAAGATCCACAACGTATCTACATGTCAAACAATCAACATATCATATGATGTATATATATATATATACATACATATAAACATACATACATACATATACATACATATAACTTACAGTAATTCACTAGTATAATTTCAAATTTGGCAAACTTGACATCACACTGTCCCCCGCGTTACTGGTTGGTGGCCCAGCTACGACAAAACAAACAAGGGTGCTCCCATGTTTAGAGTTGATATTTGGATCACTATCAATTGAATACATTAACACACATGTATACAATATGCACAATAATACATACACGTAAGTATACATATATATATATATTATCATTATGCATGTTTATCACAATATTCATAATGTTTATTGTTTTCATTATATGAGCACATCTACATATATATATATATATACACACATCTAGGAATGCATGCATACATATCACAGCCGAACCTAGATACTAACAGTACCCATTTAAAAGCCAAACTTGTCCTCATTGATGAATTCCTCTTCACCAAACCCAAGCCGTTGGTTGTGGCGAGTGGCACTCGTTCAAACAGGTCTCCACTGGTGTAGAGCTGTAAAGCGATAAACCTTAGGCCGCGGTGTCTTAAAATGGTGCCTTTATCCCAGCGAAGGGATTGAACAAATATGGATTATATATATATATATTAAATGTAAAGGGATGGAAAACATATGGAATACATTGGATATAATACAAATCCAAAAAAATAGATACATTCAATTACCAGGTTTGATGGCAATTTCATGAAGAACAATGATTCACGAATAAATGGAATGGGGTACCTCAATTTCGAGCAAAGTCATATTCCGATGGGTCAAAATTCGGCTAGATCATAACAAACCGGTGTTTGACCTAATATTGTTAAAACAAAATCCACCAGCCCCAATTTTACCATTTTTTATGGCTCAATTTTACCATTTATTCATGGCTGCTATAAAGTACTACTCTCCGGTAATCAAACGTTTCTTTAGCTGGAAAATCACCAATTTATGGTTGATTTTCCCAATTTTCCCAGCTACAAAGTTGCATTTAGAGTGGATTTCCATGGATTTCCAGTTGCCATGTTTGATTACAGGAGGGTATAAAGCATCCAAGCTGAACAGCGCGCTTGGAAGTTCCACCGTTCTCTTTGGACATGGTGGAGATCCCAGAAATCCCAGTGATGATTTTCAAAGCTTATAAACATCAGAACATACCCTCTGGCAATTTAACATAGCTATTGAAAATGACCATTTATAGTGGATTTTCCCATTGATAGCATGGTGGATCTTTCTATAGTTATGTGGCTGTTTACCAGAGGGTATAATTTATACAATTTATACAACTTTTGTAATTTATATAATCATATCTATAACCATATATAAAGCATTAATATAACCATATATAACCATCAATGCCTAAACATGACTAATTATGAAGCACCAATCCGAATTTCTGGGCGAAAAAAAAACAAAAACAGTTTGACCAAATAAAGCCCATTGAGGTGGTTGGTCATGCTCCAAGTAATGCTTTCACCAGTTAACAAAGCTGTTTTCGGGCCAATCTAGCAGAATCATCAGGATATTTATAGTTGACACATTTGACACATGGTCAACATTTGTCAACATAGCATGATAATTCATGATCATCTTGTGGTACCCTCTGGTGAACTAACATAATTAGCAATGGAAAATCACCATTTTTAATGGGAAAATCCACTATAAATGGCCATTTTCAATTGCTATGTTAGTTCACCAGAGGGTAACTCCCCAAAAAAATGCCAAAGAAAGTGTTTCCAGGATGGTTTTTGCCCAGGGACCAGCGATCTCGCCCGACTTCCTCAAGAGGCGGTGGCTGAAAATCGGAGATCGTGCATGGTTGATCGTTAGTTGATGTTACCCTCTGGTAGTTTAACATAACTATGGAAAATCACCATTTATAGTGATTGTTCCCATTAAAAAATAGTGATTTGCCATAGTTATGTTAAATGACCAGAGGGTGAAATTCGTAGCACCTACTGAAATTAGCATCTTTATCTAGTTAGTTCCAAAAACCAATTCAAAATAGTGGTTCCAAAAACCAATCCAAAACCTATGATGTAGTCATCGAACCCAGATAGGCATTAAAAACTAAACTAGTTCACAATCACTATCAACCCATGTAGTATAATAAGCCAGTATGATAACTACCAACAGTATATTCCATGGCTCAAGTGGTGCAGAATGGATTGTAGTCAGTAGATACAGTTGGTACATAATTTGTGCTGATGGACATTGACTGCCAGGATGTAAGATACCTAAAAACAACATATTTCCATGGGAAAAGGATGATCAACCATGGATTTCCTGGGTAAGTACTAGCCTCATGTTTCTGGACCCAACCCCTACACTTCAATCGCTGCACCACATGTCAAGCAACAAAAAAGGCAGATTTGTTGCTAAAACTGTCCACCGGAAAACAAGAACCGGCTGTATTTTATGTTTATCATTGCCTATCATTCTATTAATATATATATATATATTTATCATTATCATTTTTTACGATTATCATTATCTACGATATAGGTATATATCATTATGGTTCATTATAATTATCATTATAATTATCATTGTATATCATTGTCTATCATTATTATTCATCATCTATCATTCATGTTCTATCATTCATGATTGTGATTGTCTTCATTATTATCATTATATTTATCAATATAATTATAAATATGAATATATATATATACATCATTCTCTATCATTATCTATCATTCATGATTATCCTATAATCATGTATTATGTAATTCATAATTTTCCTATATTATCACAATTTAGTTCGTGATTTTTCCCATGAAAAATATGGCGGATTTTCAACGTAGGGCCCTCAACGTCTCGCCCCGGGCCCTATCAACGTCCTTGTCCTGGGTCATGACCTCTTCAGGACTGCCTGGAGCCTATGCCAAGAATGTGAAAAACATGCGCTGGTGATGCTACTCCTGCTACATATATATATATATACATATGTGTATATATATATATATTGGAACATGTTGAATGAATTCCAGCCACAACATGTAAGCTCGCTGAGACGTCCATCTAAAATATACATATATGATATGATCATGTATATGTGATACCCTGCTGCTAGATCTTTATATCTTTGGCTTGTGCACCATGAGAGACTTCTAGACTTCACCATCTGCCTTGAAAACATTCTCGCTGTCCCCGCTGTCGATTTGATGGAAGACTCCGTGTAGAATCGCCTAGGAAGTGTTGCAAAATGAAGGTACTCGGATCAGATCGTAGTCATTTGTAGCTTGGAAAAGGATCTAAACGGTGTTTTCAATGTCGCAAAATCTCGAATCTATATGGTTTATGGTACTTATAACTATAGTTACTGGAACTTATAAACCAACTTATAACTGGGGGGCCTCACATTGTATGATTTAACATAGTTGACACACTGAATCGAAACGATTTTGACCACTCTCAAATTCCCATGGATCTGAATGAAACTGGGCCCATTCGATGAGGATAGCAGGGCGTGCATAGCCTATTTGGATAGCTACTGGATCTGTGTTCTTGTTTTATTCATGGGGATCTCTATGTAGTAGCTTGTGTCTAGACATATATATATATATATTTAACCATATTTAACCTAACCACCTCTAACACAACACTATTCAGGGTCTCTGGGCTTGGGTATGCATGTTGGATCCGCAAAAAGTTGTAGGGACTTGGGCCATAAATGCCAGGATTCGGGTTTCATACCAGATCATTATATATATATATATATTTAATATAGATATATATATATATTTAATATAGATATATATATATATCATATATCATTATCTGGTTGGTGGTATACCTACCCCTCTGAAAAATGGAGTGAAAGTCAGTTGGGATGATGACATTCCCAACTGTTTCTGGAAAGTTATAAAATTACATGGTTCCAAACCACCAACCAGTATATCAATGATCAGTTGGATAATCACCATGGATATAATGGGTAAATCCACTATTTTCATGGCCATTTTCAATAGTTTTTCCAAAATATATATATATATATCATGCAATGTGAGGCCCCCAAGATAGCTAAGTTGGTTTATAACTCCAATAACTATGTTTATGGTACGCAAATAACTATAGTTACTGGGGCTTTTGTTAACCAACTTATATGCTATATATGGTAACATGGATCCCATCAATATACCCCAGTCATGTTAGCATATATAGCAGCACCATGGATCCGTCATGGGTAATAACAATCCATGAATTGAGTTCCAGTGGCCCAGGCCGCCAGATTTCAAGATTTCACAGGCCGTTGAATCCCGGAAGCAGATGGTCATGGAACATGTCATTTATATGGATGTTACATGGATTTATAGGATTTGACCATTGAATGGGGAATTTGAACCAGTTACTTTATAGATCTTTATAGGAAAAATACCCTCTGGTAAACATACAAAAAACCATGGAAAATCACAATTGTTAATAGGTAAATCAACTATTTCTATGGCCATGGCTTCAATAGCGAACTGTAACAAATTACCAGAGGGTACGTGGGAAACATATCTGGTTGGTGCTTGACCTACCCCTCTGAAAAATATGACTTCGTCAGTTGGGATTATGACATTCCCAACTAAGTGGAAAGTGATAAAATTCATGTTCCAAACCACCAACCAGGTATGTTTGGGATGTCCCAAATCAGCAAATTCGAGATTGATACATCTGGATGAATAGTGATGTATAGATCATGCACCAACCTGACCTTACATCACATAAAGCCATGTTGAGGGAGTTTCCCTTATCGACCATCATTTGCAGTGATGTCACATTGAGGTCGCCATCATTTATTGTATATATATATATATATGTGTTCTAGGGTCAAAACATGTCAAAACATGGTGTACACATGTATACAGTATATGAATGTGTATATATATATAATTATATATATATAAAGATATAATCAGGACTAGCTCGATGGAATTCAACGTTTCTTCTGCAACGAGAATCGTTGCCATGTGCAGGATGGTCATCCATCCCATTTCATGGGCATCCCAAAAACTAGAAATGTGAATTTCAGGACCCTAAAATGGAGCTACGATGAGGTACGATCAGGTACCATATGTTTGGCCATATTTTGCTGGGATATTCCGAATTACGTACCCTTGGATCCCTGGAGCCAGTCGTGAACTCCTCAATCTATCCACGAATGCTTCACGGATCTTCAGCAACTCTTCCAAACTCTCGAGCGTTTTCAAGCCCATTGGGAGCTGCAAGAACCATCCTGTATGGATCAACTTGCAAATCGTCTGTGTCAATGACTCCACAAAGGTCTTTGACTCGAGCCAACACTGAGATGTTGTGGCACGCCACAGCCAAACTTCGAGAACCCGATGCCTCACATCGTGAGACAGGTAGCGAAGCTCTGGGCACACAAGGGCCATAGCAAATGCGGGTGAGGCCGTCCCCCACTTTGAGGGTATCCCAACTCATGGAAGTCCAAGTGCCTATTGTTCCTTTGTTTCTTGAAATACACCTCAGGATCTTCCGCGTAGTAGGTGCTGATGACGTTGCCAGCCGTTCTCAGATAGGGGCTGAGGAGTTGCCACCACAAGTGGTTAGGCCTTATATATGGTAGGTACCTCCAATAAATCGGTTCCTCAAGGACTAGGACGGTTTCCGTCCCCGCCGGTAATTGAATCCCTAGCGACCAACCATGACTGTGACTGTTTGTTTAATGCTTGAAACCGCGAGATTATGTACTATAAATGATCCCTGGCTACTCTCCTGTAAACTAATGTATATATATATATATATAAACATATAGATAATGTTGTCTAGCCAATAGTGATATCTTGTCAATAGTAGAAACATTTTTCCGCAACTCCAATTTTTCTCCAATACTAAAAGTCAATTAGCTCCGTTTACTTTTAATATTGCCAAAAGAGTCATGTTCAGACCTTGTCCACAGGGCATGGCCAATAGTGGACCCAACATGGCAATAGTGGAAACTTTTTTCCCAACTCCAATTTTTTCCCCCAATACTAAAAGTCAATTAGCTCTATTTACTTTTAGTATTGCCAAAAGAGTCAAGTAAAGCAAATCCTTTTCAAAGCAGCCTTCACTTTTGATTAGCAAAAGCTTAGATTCCAGAAATCTGATCCAATTACCAAACAGCTGATTTCCTTATAAAACCCTTATTAAAACAAGCAAGAAAACAGGTCCACAAAGGGTACCCCCTTTGCAAGCCCCAGAGTAGCAATAACAAACCTGCACCAGGCATGGCAATAGTGGAAACTTTTTTCCGCAACTCCAATTTTGTTGTCCTCCTTCTCCTTCTCCTTCTCCTTCTTCTCCTTCTCCTCCTCCTCCTCGTCCTCCTCCTTCGCCTCCACCACCTCTGCCCCCACTTCCATGTCCACTTCTGCCTTGCCAACTCTTCGCCAATCTCTTCGCCAGCTTCTGCGCGCAGTGGGCATTGCTGGACATGGAGAATCTATCAGATACATATCATGATCCCAGCTATAAGGTTCCCAAAAATTATAGGAAGGTTGACCCCCCCCCCAAAAAAAAAATAGGGGGGGGTAATTACTATTAGGCAGCCAACATTAAAAATAATTATTGTTATTTTTTATTATATTATATCATATTATATTATATCATATAACCATGAAAGCCATGGCCCATTCAGTTCAATTCTTTTTCCCATAACCACATATCGTCTGCCGGAGGGTTCCCAGACTTGGTTGAAGGGTCCCCATGTGCAGGACACCATGGTTAAAAAAACCACGTGGTAAAAACCATGGTGAAAGCCATGGTTTTTTGGCGCAAAAACCAATCCGTTGAATCATAAGACCCCAAAGTTCATCAAGATTCCGTGAAAATCCCATAGTTCTTACCAGATGGCTCTTCCCATGGGATTTCCCAGAGAAAAAACACCGAAAAGCCTCAACCAATGATCAAATGGTGTGTTTATTCAATCTTTATTATATCCTCATCATATACCATTAGAGTAACCGTAACCCATTTATAGATGTTTTAGAATGTCCCATATCGGTATACGGTATATGGTTACAACATCAGACAAAATCCTAATGTTCTAAAACATACTATCTAACAACAAACCATCTCGAATTTCCCATAGAAATTCCCCTGTAATGTGGTTAAAACAATAATCAACCATCCCCCAGTCATCACCATTTTTATAGGTGGTATGCTTACCATTCCCAAATGGGTGCTTTATGGCATTCTTTTAGCCACATGAATATCCAATCCCATTGATCATATTACCATTCAATCCCATTCATATCCCAATCATATCCCATTAAATCACCATTAAATCACCATTAAACACCATTAAATCACCATTAAACGCCATTAAAATCCATCAAATCACCATGAAATCACCACTAAATATATATATATCCCCATTCATATCCATGAAAATCCATTCATATCCCTATTAAATCACCATTAAGTCACCATGAAAATTCACCACCGCCCTTCACCCCGGGCTTCGTTCGCTGCGCTGCGCTGCTTCGCCCGAGCGTCAACGTTTGGATGACCTTGGGCAGCAGCCAGGAATTCGATCTCTGTCCTGCGGCCAGGCCATGGATTTGTTTGGGGAAAGATATCTGGTTGGTGGTTAATAAATGGTTAGTAAATGGTTGTACATATATGGTGAGTAAATGGTTTATAAATGGCTGGTTAACATATGGAACACCACATTATCATATATCACTATAATGATTGGTAATATCCAGATATTATCCAATCATTGTCCCATTCTTCAATATCTATGTTTGATTATCAATCATTGCCATTATATAATCATTGGGATATAATTGCCATATTATCATGGTATATAACTATAATGATTGGTAATGGTACCAATGTGATGATAATGGTACCACTAGACCTACCCCTCTGAAAAATGATGGAGTTCGTCAGTTGGGATGATGACATTCCCAACTGAATGCAAAATAAAAGCCATGTTCCAAACCACCAACCAGATATGGAAACATGTGGGAAAGATATGGGGAAACACGTGGGAAAGATATGGGGAAAGCTATTCCAGTATTTTATTGGAAAACTGTGGGATGGGGGGTTCCTGCAATTGGGATGCCCCAGTTCTCATCCATTTCTAGATGGGATTTTCCATGAAATAAACTATCCAGCGAGCTTGGGGTACCCCCATTGATGGAAACCCCCATAGGAAAGCTATCTTATTGGAAAACATATGTGGGACAAACATCTGTGGGAGAAAATATGGGAAACCAGTGGTATAGCTGTTGTAATTCACCAAAATCAGCGGTAACCATATTTCTTTAGGCAAACTCTGGCTTGAAACAAACATCATGAGAACTACATGCGTCATAATCAGTGTCATGATGATGAGCTATGATTAATGATTATTTTTTTTGAGTCATGGTGGGTCAATTATTATGATAAAAAAACGTAATATTTATAAATGGAAGCTCTACAAACTTATAATTAATCAGTCATTGATGAACGATGAATTCAGATGTGATGAATGAACTTCGACAACCTTCCTATCGATGATGCAGCCCATCTTCTCCAAAGTTTCCTACGTTGCCTTCAATCAATCCATGACTGGTTGGTGGTTGACCTACCCCTCTGAAAAGTGATGGAGTTCGTCAGTTGGGATGATTCTTCCCATATATTATGGAAAAATAAAAAATGTTCCAAACCACCAACCAGATGAGATAAAATCATCCCTAAACAAGAATCGCTATAACTTTCTACCCTCTGGCAATTCAAAATAGCGAAAATCAGCATGTTTCTTTTTCGGTAGGTCGGTACCTTGGTAAACCATCTATACAATGACCAGACGTCGTAATCTCATGGAAAATTCCGTCTTTATCCGATGATTATCGTATGACTATCCCATGATTTATCTTATGATTATCCCAATAAATCCGTGATATTCCACTACATCCCATTGCACCCATCGTCTTCGGCGCCTCAGGGTGCATTCTACCGGTTTGCCTTTTGGCAACAGCTCTTTGACCGCGAGATTGCTGTCAATATAATCCTCGGCGAGGTGAATTTCCCAAGACCTGGTTTTTGATGGCTTCTTTGATACATAGCCATATAACTCTATAATACTCTATATATCATATATCTGAATAGACATTATGATATATACTAACATTAATGTGGCTTTTCATCTCCACATTCGACAAAAACCTGACAAAAGATGTTGGAGAACTTGACAAAAGGTGATGGATCTGAACCATTTTTTGCAGTCTGACATTGGATAACTTGGATAAATGGTTGCTGGTTGACCTACCATTGTGGGTAATATACTGTTAATATACTGTTAATGATGATGGTTATTACTGGTTATTATATGCTTAATGATGGTTAATAATAATCTGGTTGGTGGTTGACCTACCCCTCTGAAAAATGATGGACTTCGTCAGTTGGGAGAATGACATGCCCAATATATGGAGAAAAAAAAACATGTTCCAAACCACCAACAGGATATGTATATATTTATATCTCTCTCTCAGATTCATCTGGAGAATTTATCACAAAAACAAAACCAAACTTGTGCCAGCATCATTCACCTCGGAGGATTCGGCCAGTTTGGTATGCCAACCCCTTCCCCATGGTGCGGGGGGGACTTTCGCATATTTTGCGCATATTTCTTGCCACTTCTTTCGAAGGTCCTAATAAGGGACTTGGAGTATAATAGTACGCATCATCGCTAAAATCATCTAAAAGATTTACATCATGCCAAAAATGGGACTGCTTATAACGTTTATAGTAGCCTCTGGTAAACGGGCTAACACAACAATGGACAGATCCACCCTGCTATCAGTGGGAAAATCCACTGAATTTCGACTGGGTCATGGCTTCAAGTTCGCAAACTGTTGACATAACCAGAGGGTATCTCCATTAAATCACCATTAAATCCCATTAAAACCCATTAAATCACCATTTTCCTATGGTTTTCCTATGGGTTGAACATACCTTTGCCATGCCTTTGAACATACCCAGGGTCCAACCTGGGATGGGATAAACCCCAAAAACCCCCAGTCATTCCGAGGCACTCCGGTGGCATCCCTCAGAGCTGGGAGCATCGTCTGGCTATGTGACGAATATCTAAATAGCTATGGGTGATAATTTGTATGTATACAATTATATGTATATATATATATATATATCAATTATGTATATCTATATATATATATATGTGGGTGATAATTTATAAATTATATATATATGGGTTATATATAATTATATGGCTATTACTTTAATCTGATGAATGGGTAACACCAGGCTATTCTTACTTTAATCATGGATAGTCGATGGTATTTATATAGCCTTTCCTCCTTTCGTCAGCAATTGGCATTTCACATCATTTCACGGAATTGAAGGAGGGAAACTGTTTAAAACTCTTCTAACCGCCACCAAAAAGGGGAAACAAAAACCACAGAAAACTGACCATGGCTGTGCAACTGTGTCTCTGGCCGAATTTTTATTGTTTCAAATCTGCAGTTTCAAAGGCTATGTTTGGGACGCTTCCCCCTCGCGAGCAAGGGTACTCGCTTATTCCGCTTGGGATTCACATGTTTTCATCAGTTGGTACTGAAAGCCTACTTCCATCACCATCGGCAGGGAATGCACCCAGTCCCAATTTTGGTCATACTCCCATTGGTGACATGACCAATCCTAGATACCCTGCAAACGTGTTTTTTCCTAGCTGGTGAAGATTGTGTAATATAGTAATCCTGGAGTAGATGGAATATGGATAGTTGAAAACATCGTCACTAAACTCATTTCTGGTAGAAGATTTCTTGAACTACCGAACTCTCTCTAGTTGGTTTACCCATATTTCAATGATATATATCCCGCAATTGGTGATAGTAAACACAGAATTTCCAACCGTCAAAAATCCCTCGTTTTCGTGCTTTGATCGTTAAAAATCATCCCATCTTCGCATCTGCCGCAGACGACGGTCGTCACCGGTGCCGAGCGGCCACTTGTTGGCTAAAAAGACTTTACCGCAGCCTCCTGCTCCCAAAACCTGCAAAGATTTAGCACCCGGAAATTGCTGAGATTTACCCTCTGGTAATTTAACATAGCTATTGAAAATGGCCATTTATAGTGAGTTTTCCCATTAAAAATGGTGATTTTCCATAGTTATGTTAGTTTACCAGAGGTAGCACCTGATTTGAGCTGACCATTTCTTGATACTAGTTGATAACTTAGATATTATCATATATTATCCATAAGTATATGATCCACGATTTCAGTTGATATCACCTGGTATTAGTTGATAATATCTTCAAACCTACCATATAAATAGTTGAGAGTTGAAGAACAGTTGATGGTCGGTTTGACCGTTCTGAACATTTCCGGCAACAGTTTCCCAAATCTATAATGCGAGTCTTGGACAAAGATCATGGGAACCTAAAAATCCCATTCAACAGATGGACGGATGGACGCTGACACCATTTTCAGACAAAGCCCAAGCATTGCCATATATCAGCGTTAATTAAATAACCCATTGCACGCATTGAAAATACCGCTCGTACACATATACATATATCATATTAGAGATATAATCATACATTACATTACATTTCATTGCAATACATTATAATATCGTATATTGTGTTTATAGTAAAATAAATTACTGTATATAATGTATTTATAAATATGTATTCCATATTTAATATAATATATCAATTATCATTTATGTATATTTATGATATATAATATGATTTAAAATAGATCATCTACTATATGTTATATATAATATATTATATATATTATATTATGTTTAATTATATATCACATACTATATATATAAATATTATATATCACATATTATATATATTGTATATTATATAATAAAGATTATATATTGTATATTAAATATTATATATTATATATTATATTATATATATATTATCACATATTATATATATTGTATATTATATATTATATATTATATATTTATTGTTAAATATATCACATATTATATATTAAATATTATATCATATATTAAATAATATATATTGAATATTGTATATTATATTGTAGTTATTGAACAATTAGATACTATATATGTATAATAATTAGATAGTATGTATATACTATGTATATGTATATATATAATATTATATCTGTATTGAAAAACACACCTATGTAATATTATGTATCATTATTCATTAGACATTAATATATATATATATATATTATTATTATTATGATGATTATTATTATATGTTGAATCATGAAATTACTATTAGATATTATTGTATATCATTATATAGTATTATATATTAGTGTATATTATTGTCCATGGTTACATATTATTTGATAGTGTTATACATTATTATATACAATAATATACATTATACTACTATATATCACTATGTATTATACAACATATATTGCAATTATTGTATGTTACATATTATACATAATACATATGTATATTGTACTATATTAAATTAATTTATACTATAATATTGTATATCATATTACTATATTATATCATATTAAATTATGATATGTTATGTAATGTGATAATCTGATATGATATGATATAACATATAATATTGCATATATTATTATAGAGTATCATATCATATGCTATACGATATTTTATACATACTAAACAGTATAATTGTATATAATGAACATTAATATGGTTCTCACCCTATCACAATTACATCAAGCGCTGAATCGGTCCCAGCAGCTGTGCTCGTGAGTGCCAATGCAGAATTCACATCTCTACCTCGATTCGACGGCAACGTTTTTGTGTCTTTCAAATTGATTGGTTTTACTTGATTTTGTTCTTCTTCTAATTCTTGTTGTTGTTGCTGTTTTCTTTTAGTTGTTTTTTTGTTGCATTTGTCTTGTTTTTTTTCTTGTGTTGTGTACTTGTATGCGGGTCTTTCTTCCATTGTTCATCTTTTTGCTCTGCTGTTTGTCGCCTTTTGATTGTTTGCTTATGTGTTTCAATTGTGTTTGGGTTGTTTTTTTTCTTTCGTATGTTGATGTGCCTTTAGATTTGCTTCTGTTTACTTGTGTTTTCGCTGTTTTACTCTTACGAACTTGGCAATCTTGGCCTTTCAGGCTGCCAGCTGGGACATGTACTACCTGAGGCTAAGATTTATGTAACGAATCCATGCAACCGGGTCGACTGGTAGAAAAGACGCTTAAATAGCATCTGGAAACAAACACAAAAACTGTCACGAACAAAAATATCACTTATTTTACTGTAACAACAAAATGTTGGTAGCCATGAAAACGGGACTTAAATCAACAATCTTCATAGTTTCAATGTGGCGCCACTTGACAAAAATTCAGCTTCCAGGGCTTTGATCATGGCTCGGTGGCTTGGCTTAGCCTTACCCAAAGGGAACATCCATTTCCAGTGGATAGGGAAATGTTAATGGCGGAACATTCCGAATGGATATCCAGTGGGATATCTTCAAAATATCCACGGTCCCAATGTTTCATGAGAGCCCATGAATCAGAGTACTAAAAAGGTGGCGTTTTTTGGGCCTGGCATGGTCTCTAAATGCAGAAACAAAATCCCTGTTGGTTGATTATCATAGTGGGTTGGTTGGTAGTTAATACGTTGGGGACGATCTTACTGACTATTACATAAACAATATGAAAACCATTAATTGGGGACGATAATCTTGGGCAATGTTTTTATTGTAGTTGTTTGTTTGGGGATGATCTTGAATCCAATAGATAAAGTGTATTGGGATATCATGGAGGGACCAGGATTTTTCAAGTTCAGGTCGTGCGATTTGGACAAAGCAGGACTGATGCTAGACTCGAAAAGGTGAATGTTCATGATATTTCTAGATATCTCGTGATCTTAAAAAAATGCGAATGTAGGTCAACATGTTTGTGTATACATAATCCATTATATATGATACATGTATTTTAGATATATATATATATATCATCTGGATATTTAACATAGCCATGGAACATGGCACATTTATAGATGGTTTACCTATTAAAAATGGTGATTTTCCATGGCTATGTTAAATAACCAGAGGGTATATATATATATATATACGTATGTATAATACATATATATATATAATATATGTATATATATATTCATCTATCTACCGTTGACTCGACCCGGTGGTGCTGTGTTACGAGACGCCCTTCGCAAAGAGCTACGTATGCTACGTGGCAAAAAACAAAGTGGCGATATTAGCCAAGTAAATGCCAAGTAAATGCCATGTACTATGGGCCATAGTATATAATCATATGGGTATGGGTCAAAATTAGGTACCCCAATAATTGGATGGTTAATACTAAACTAGACTAACATCTGTGGTCCCACATCGGTCTTCCATTTTGACCCACATCCATATGTGATATTATATGTATGACAAGCACTTAAGCGGGATTGTGCAATCCCTAAATCCACCAGCGCTCTAAGATCAACTCAGCAAACCACGAGGTGGACACTACCCGGCCTGGTAATGACTGTTACAGTTCGCTATTGAAGCCATGGCCATAGAAATAGTTGATTTTCCCATTAAAAATGGTGGATCATGGTGATTTTCCATATTTTTTTGTATGTAGAAACCAGAGGGTAAACAAGGGGAGACCCACGGTCTCACCATGAAAGAAACTCGAACTCGAGACCGAAGCAGAAACCAGCTATGTCAAGTCGATTCCTGGTCAACTAAAGCCTTAAAACCCATCGGAAATGACGTCACATTTCAGCCACTCAACAACCTCCACTGGGCTTTGAAATGAACGGCCTTCATTCTTTGAAACCATTTTCAGACATGTGAATGTTGACTGTTGACGTAGTTTTGTGAGTTTCTTAAAAGAAAACCTTCCCAAATTGATATGCGAGCCATTTAAAATACCCCTATTCCATCTCTTTCTAGTCCGTTAATGGGTTTCCCTCAAATGGGTTAGTTCATAATCCCCAATCAGCAGGTAGTGAACCGACTCAAATGACTCCAAACCAATCAACAGTTGGTTATATATCCCATCATACTTTAATGGATGATATCCAAATTATTCCCATGTTTTTTGGCTGGTTCCAGCCATTATACCCATTCCCATCAACAATGGCCCATTGATAGAAGATTCATGATGGTTTACTACTGATGTTCTTTTTGTTAATGGTGACATTCCATACCTTAAATGTCCAGAAGGTACATCACACATATCCAGTCCAAAAAAGTCAGATATATTTACATATATTTACCATAGATCTTTGGATTGCTGGGAAAGTCTTCATCGGAAACTCCGGAAACCGTAGATGTTCCCATTGATTCAATGGGGCTTTCCGGGTCAACTTTCGGGAGATTCACCAAAAAACGAAAGTGATGAAAATTCATCGCGCCAAGCAACGCACCGCCCCATGGCGACCAAAATTCCAGAGATGTGCGTTAAACTCCTGGGGATCCAACAGATGGTTAGAATATGTTAGAATCCCCCCATGATTTGAATCCCATCATCCCAGATATCATTGAACATCGCCCATAGAAATACTTGATTTATCCATTAAAAAAATGGTGGTTTCCCACAGCTATGTAAACGTTTACCAGAGGGTCAAACTATGTAAAAGTGCAGTTTTTTTGGATTTGAGGCATCTTAAACTATTTTAAGATATGTCATGATATGTCTCAGTTCACCAAAGGGCAGCAAACACTGGATGGGCGGCTCAGAAAAGCTTGACGGAATTGATCGGTGTACACGGACAAAGTCTGTGGAAATCTGCATAGAAAGCTGTTCCGTTGTTTATTCTTAAATTCTTTGGACGGAAAAAAATGACCATAAATACGTTGACTTAATATATATATATATATACATAACATTATTGTTGGCATTATAATATCATATTCTAAGAGAGTATAAATAAATATGTACATATGATTATATTTGCCCGTCTGTTAGCTGTTCAACTCTCGTCTCTCTCAAATCAGCATGTCGCTTTATAAAAAAACACAAGACATTCATAGATCACTAGTTACTCTACTTCACCCCTTCCAAATAAATCTTATCTCAAGAGCCCGTCTAGGTTAGGTCTACCCTCTGGTAATTTGTTACATAGCTATTGAACATGGCCCATTTATAGTGGATTTACCAATTGAAAATGGTGATTTTCCATAGTTTTTTGGTATGTTGAACAGAGGGTATTTACCAAAGCATGACCTGGTGGACCAAAAATCATTTTGATGGAGCCCATTGGGTTCAGCACGCAGCCCCCAATGGTGGGTCACAGTTCAGAACCAAAACACATCGGAAACAAGAAATTTCTAAATCTATGTGGATGTTGAATACATGTTTTCCATAGACCTAGAACTGCCTGTTTCCATATGTTCTGCCTGGGCAGAAATCCTGCCTTTGCAGGTTGTTTTGCCCGAGGTCTTTTTTCCGCCTGAAGGGGTTTTGGCCCAGGTCTTTTATGATATCCATTGATATCCTATGTTGTGATTTTTTCTGCCACGCAGTCAACAGTTTCACGACGTGACTGGTTTGAAGCACCACAAAAAACTCAGTACTTGTCATTCTGTGAGTGGTCAGTGGCACGGGGATTCCCGCAATGCACACCGCATCAGACAAGCAGGTTTCAGCCACACTTCACAAAACTGACCCCCTCAGATTCCGCCCTCAGGTTGTTTTTTTGCCTGAACCCTTGTTCAGGCTAGGATACAGCCTAAGGCTGAAATGATGGCCTGAATGAAGATTCATATGATTCATGATAAAGGTACCCCAAATCATCCATTTTAGTAGGATGTTCCATTGTAAATCATCCATTCGGGGCAGCCCTATTTTAGGAAACCTCCATATTTGAATATTTGTGATGGGAATTTAAATAACCCAAGGACCAGGTGACCCCAATGATAGCTGGCGAATAGACCCTTGCGTGTTTGCGTGTGTTTCCACAAGCCCTGAATATAGCCTTGAATCATTGTCGGGGCTACTTTTGCTGATGGTTGTATATTTATCCATCCAACCTTAGATTTACTATATCGGTATATCAATATATAATATGAAAGGTATTATGGTAAATATAACATAAATATCTAATATCTAAAATTATGTAAATAATAATATATAAATATATTAATGCATAGTATATCAGAATATATTTGCTGGCTATATCGGTATAAACAACGTATCTTTCAGACTTGGGTGTCGGTGCAAAGGAATCCCATTTGGATCGTCCTTCATGGAGCAGGGTCCGACCAAGAAGACCCACAAACTGTGCGACCTGACAGGTTTCTGATGCTTCAGACCGGCTTTACAAAAAAGTTCCTGAAGCTGAAAATAGTTGTAACATGTTATAACCGTGGGATAATGGCTATATATATAATTATATATACATATCCCATGGTGCACTAATAGTTTACTGTTTACTACTTATATCCCAATGCCATCCTTCGTTCGGAAGAAACAGCCCTCAACGATCATGGAGGGGACCACATCACACTCCACAAACGGCATGGTTAACGGTGAACCCCCAACTGGATAGGAGTGGATCCCAACTGATGAGTGAAGCTCTAGATATATTGTTTTTACACAGTAAGATATGAGGCTGTAAGCCAGATAAGATGGAATTTGGATGCCCTGAATTCAAAGTGACAACAGGACAATATAATTCTGGATTCAATAACTCATAAATGTCCTCTATGAACTTATCACCTCTTAGACTAAGTTCACAGTCATAGCAGGATTCACTGCAGTGTGATACTTTAAAAACAGATCCAACCAATTACTGAAAATATAAGGATTGAAAAATCGGACCCAAAATCCTGCCTTTCTCCCCGAAACCGGTTTCGGTGACTGTTTCGGTGTCTCTCCGAAGTCGCGGAGGTCCCGGACGTCCCGGACCCTGGTTGGCGACTCCGAGGAAGTACTCCTAGGATGTAACCTGCGACTGGGGGGATGAAAACCACATCAGCAAAAAGGACCGTTGAGGAGGTGTTGAAAACACAGCCGCGACCCCCTTTTTGGGTTTGCCCAAGAACAAAAAAAAACGTCGAAACCAATATATGTTTAACGACCTCAAAGAAAAGAGATGAAATTGTGCTGACGAATTGACAAAGTGAGCAGTGTATTGCAGCTTGGCAAGAGAACTAGGGTCTTCTGTTAAGGTTTACACAAGACATAAAATCTCCCACTCGACCACGGAATAAGTAACCATACCGCAATGAGTGTTTCTTTCAGGATTTGCAAAAGATATAAAATCTCCCACCCCATAGAGCAATTAACCATAGAGAAATGGAGTTTCTTTGAGGATCTACATAAGATATTTAAAAACATCGGACCCCTTGGGACAATTAAACATAGTGAAATTAGGGTATCCTTCTGGGTTTCAGCCATAAATTTCAAATATTCCACCGCCATGTAACAATAAACCATATTGCAATTAGCTGTTCTTTTAGGGTTAACATAAGATATAACATATGCCAGCCCGCGGAACAATTTACCATATCGCAATCAGCGAAGATTGAACAAATCCGGCCCCCATGGAACAAGTATAAAACATTATAAAACCATACCACCACCACCACCACCACCACCACCACCACCACCATCATTGGCATCATTAGCGGCATTAGCGTCATTAGTGTCATTAGCATCATTAGCATCATTAGCATCAAGAGCATCATGAGCATCATGAGCATCATGGGCAGCAAGAGCATCATGAGCATCATAATAAGAATCATCATCATCATCATCATCATCATCATCAGCATGATCATCAGCATGATCATCATCATCATCATCATCAGCATGATCATCATCATCATCATCATCAGCATCAGCATCAGCATCAGCATCACCACCATCATGGTTTGCCCGGACGCTTGTTGTGAGTCTGGGCAAACCTCAGGGTCTTGCCGTGAAATTACAGTACATACAAATACATAATCATAACAATACAGCTGGGCTGTTTCTGAACACCAAGGTACTAGAGAGGCCTCCAGGTGCTTGCGAAACGCATTCATGGGCAATATCTGCAAGCAGCAAGGGTATTCTCAACACTAACCTGAGCGGTGAAAAATCTCCCGTCTGTGATGGATCCTTGGAAGATCCCGCACAGATGCTCCTTGAAGCGTCAACCAAATTATCATTGGGCCATGCAAATGATCATCATCTATCAGTATAGTAGCAATATCTAGCAATATCTAGCAATATCTAATGATCATCTAATAATCCAATTATCCTCAAGAAATTATGCAGATATCTGAGCAATTAAAAAACCCTCCGGCAAATAATCCTGGCAATTAAAACTCCTCTACATGGAGGTGTTGTTCGCTGGGAAAAGCAGCGAACTAAATGATTAAATTTGCAGCAAGCCATGTTCGATGGCCTGAGAGTAAGCCATTTCTGTGACACCCTCTGATAATTTACTGCGTCAGTTTAACGTAGCTATGGAAAATCACCATTCAATCCCATTAAATCCCCATTGGATCCCATAAAATCCATAGAAAATCCCATTGAACCCCCATGAAATCCTTATGAATTTCATTGAAAATCTCACATTTCACCATGTTCCAAAATCCGTCTCGGTCCGTCTCACTGACCTCACATTTCACCCCACTCCGAGTCACTGAGAGTTCTGCGAAAGCAAGATACCTCGGGTCGAACTGTCTATGGCTATGGTAAGTCATGGCTGAGTTAGATGAAACCTCAGCCAGTTAGAATGGATATTAACATATATTAATATTATATTAACCGTTATTGGAATCATTATCAACCATTACTGTCTAGCTATGGTAAGTCATCTAGCGATTCTAGCGTTAGATGAGACCTCAGCCAGTTATGTCATGCGAAGTCGGAAAGTTTACCAGAGGATATTAACGGTTGACGATGTTGACGACTTTCGACTGTGACGCGGAGATGAAACCTCCATGTGTCAGGGATTTTCCAGGTGAAAAAACACAGGCTGGTAGCCATGGGCCTGGAGTTGCAACACATGTTACCTCTTTAAAATGAAAAGTGTCTCTAAACCAAGATCACAAGTCTCAACAAAAACATGACTAGCCGCTATCAAACTGTTCATTGCCGCTTCCAAGTGGTGTTATAGCCAATGTATAAATTTGCCGCGGTAAGGTACGATATTGTCCAGCTTCAAAGGCAAAGAAAACCAGCGCACAATAAATGGAGCCCATTAGAAGAGGTCTTCATGTGTGGGGATCTCGTGAAAAACACAAACAATAGTGGGAAGTTAGGAGCGTCATACTTGGTTGACATCAGTTATTGCATCTTCTTTAAGCATCTAGACAACTATGTATATATATATGTATATCTATATATGAATCATTTACTATATCATTGTTGTGATAGTATATATCCCCACAATGTCATTTCTGATGGCTAACTGGGCATTTTTGATGGTTAAAGTCCCCATGCCATTGAATCATTACCATACATGGCGCATATTGAATTTATTACCCTCTGGTAAACATACATGGCTATTGAACATTGCCATTTATAGTTGATTTACCTTTTGAAAATGGTGATTTCCATAGTTTTGCTAGTTTACCAGAGGGTATTTTTTAATTAGCACAAGCCATAAATCCCAATCACCATCATATCCCCAGCAAACAAACCAAATTACTCGTGAATTTCCCCGGCTTTGTCTGAAAAAAAAAATACCCTCTGGTAAACGTTTTACATTTTGCTATGGAAAGATCCACCATGCTATCAATGGGTGAATCCACTATTTCTATGGCCATGTTCAATAGCAAACTGTTAGTCATTACCAGTATCCTAACGAAATGGCACCGAAAGGGGTGGAGCTTACCTCTCACCCATGTCATATGGTCGGTTATATCGTTCTAGCCCAAAAAAGAACACATTAAATACCCATGCCATGAAATATCATGTAATATCCCTAGTTTCAGACACCATATCATGTCCCCATTTTCATTTTCAGACACACCCAACACAAATATATGGTTAGTTATATCATGTTATATCAATATCCCATGATATTCCTACACATTCATATCCCATTCAATCATTTAACATATGATCAAATCTGCTCACTACACATTCCAGCAACTTAGCAGAAAAATGGGAATATCATGGGATATTGCTATATGAACAATAAATATGTAGTAACTTAGCAACCCCAAAAATATGATGGACCTTTGTAAATCATCCCGCTTCAAATGGCCAGACTTTGTGTTCTTTTTCGGCACCGCAGACAACGGGTCACTGGAGCTGGTGAGCTCGATTTCTTCCTCTATCGTCACCTAAAGAAGCCAGCGGTCGATGGGTGACATTTTTCAGAAGGAAGACCCATTTTCTATGGATACATCAACTATAAATCATCATTTGAATGGGAAAATCACCATTTTTAATTGGAACATCAACCATTCTATGGTTAATCATAACGAACTGGAAAGAAAATCGCCACTTTTGATGGGTAAATCAACTATAGTAACTAGAACAGTGGTCATGTTCAATAGCTTTTTCTATGTATGTTTACCAGTTTACCAACTCCAAAAAAACATCCGGTGTTTACCAGGAGTTAGCCATGACTTTTAGGAAACCTCCAATCCATGGATTTCAAGGAACAGCTTGGATGTGACTTCATGAACAGCTCATCTTTTGATCCATCGGGATGCACACCCCCACAGTTGCATTGACATGCTGCAGATGGCTTTATCATAGAGGAACCTATAATAATAATGATGATGATAATGATAATAATAATAACAATTAATAATAAATACTAGCAAACGCCCTAAGTTACCCCATTTACCCATTAGTTACCCCAACCGCAAGGCACACCGAGTTACCCCAGGGCAGACAGTAGTTACCCCAGGTGTCAAATCCCCAAGGCACAGCGGCTCAGATGCATCATGTTTTGAAGTCGTTGCAAACTTTGAATCATGTTATTAGGTTGCATTTAGCTATGCCCAGAATCAGAAAATGGGAAGGTGCGACCTGTCAACTCGGAGTCAAATCCCAATGGCACACCGCCAAAAGCCATTCCAGGCCAAAAGCTTAGCCAAGCATTGAAACAGCATCACCAGCTTGCGTTCTGGTATCTCCAAAAGAAACAAAATAAAGGGTGTCCATTCTCATAAAAGCTAAAATCCCAATGGCACACTTGCAGGAGAGTGGAAGACTTTCACGAAGTCGTTGCAGACTTTGAATTATGTCCCTAGTTGCATCTAGCTATGCCCGGAATCAGAATATGGGAAGGTGCGACCTGTCAACTTGGACTCAAATCTTAATGGCACACTGCCAAAAGCAATTCCAGGTCAAAAGCTTAGCCAAGCATCGAAACAGCATCACCAGCTTGCGTTCTGGTATTTCCAAAAGAAAGAAAATAAAGAGTGTCCATTCTCAGAAAAGCTAAAATCCCAATGGCACACTTGCAGGAGAGTGGAAGACTTTCACGAAGTCGTTGCAGACTTTGAATCATGTTCCTAGTTGCATCTAGCTATGCCCGGAATCAGAATATGGGAAGGTGCGACCTGTCAACTTGGAGTCAAATCTCAATGGCACACCGCCAAAAGCAATTCCAGGTCAAAAGCTTAGCCAAGAATTGAAACAGCATCACCAGCTTGCGTTCTGGTATTTTCAGAAGAAACAAATTAAAGGGTGTCCATTCTCAAAAAAAAACTAAAATCCCAATGGCACACTTGCAGGAGAGTGGAAGACTTTCACGAAGTCGTTGCAAACTTTGAATCATGTCCCTAGTTGCATTTAGCTATGCCCGGAATCAGAAAATGGGAAGGTGCGACCTGTCAACTTGGAGGCAAATCCCAATGGCACAAGCAATTCCAGGTCAAAAGCTTAGCCAAGCATTGAAACAGCATCGCCAGCTTGCATTCTGGTATTTCCAAAAGAAACAAAATAAAGGGTGTCCATTCTCAAAAAAAATCCCAATGGCACACTTGCAGGAGAATGGAAGACTTTCACGAAGTCGTTGCAAACTTTGAATCATGTTATTCCTAGCTTGCATTTAGCATCTGGAATCAGAATCTGGGAAGGTACGACCTGTCAACTTGGAGTCAAATCTCAAGGGCACACCGCCAAAAGCAATTCCAGGTCAAAAGCTTAGCCAAGCATCGAAACAGCATCACCAGCTTGCGTTCTGGTATTTCCAAAAGAAAGAAAATAAAGAGTGTCCATTATCAGAAAAGCTAAAGTCCCAATGGCACACTTGCAGGAGAGTGGAAGACTTTCACGAAGTCGTTGCAGACTTTGAATCATGTTCCTAGTTGCATCTAGCTATGCCCGGAATCAGAATATGGGAAGGTGCGACCTGTCAACTTGGAGTCAAATCTCAATGGCACACCGCCAAAAGCAATTCCAGGTCAAAAGCTTAGCCAAGAATTGAAACAGCAGCTTGCGTTCTGGTATTTTCAGAAGAAACAAATTAAAGGGTGTCCATTCTCAAAAAAAAATAAAATCCCAATGGCACACTTGCAGGAGAGTGGAAGACTTTCACGAAGTCGTTGCAAACTTTGAATCATGTCCCTAGTTGCATTTAGCTATGCCCGGAATCAGAAAATGGGAAGGTGCGACCTGTCAACTTGGAGGCAAATCCCAATGGCACAAGCAATTCCAGGTCAAAAGCTTAGCCAAGCATTGAAACAGCATCGCCAGCTTGCATTCTGGTATTTCCAAAAGAAACAAAATAAAGGGTGTCCATTCTCATGAGGGCCAAAACCCCAATGGCACACTTGCAGGCGAGTGGATGACTTTCACAAACAAAGTTTGAAATTAATCGCATTGAAATCACACCCTGCCCTGCTGTAACGGAATCCGAGACATATGGAATATGGATGTAATACCAGAATCATGACTCTGGAAAGGTTTTTGGACGAGGTACCGGACGAGATACCAGACGAGGTACCGGAATTACATTTTGCCATCCCAGCCAGAACCCACCCCACGTATCCCCACGTCAGATCAAAAACTGTAAATGGTAAAAACGATGTGGATAGGTTCGAAAAATCCAAGCAATAAGGTCCGGAAGATGAGGTGGAGGAGGATAATGTCGCAGAAGATGAGGTGGAGGATGATGATGTGGAGGATGATGATGTCAAGGGGGAGGACGAGGATGATGCTTAGAATGATGATGTGGAGGAGGAGGAAGATGATGATACTGAGGAGGAGGAGGAGGAGGAGGAAAAGGAGGAGGAGGAGGACCGATCACAAGACCCCCGAGTGTGTACACACTGTGTGGGAAACTCACGTTGCTCCAGGGATTGTTAGGGGGCAAATGGATATAACTTGATACAACTAATGTTTGCCATGTTAAGAATCCCTGCGTGCCTATGCGTTGTGCTGTAAAGATCATACCAAATAACAAATCATGCAGTAATTCATTCCAGTGGTTGTGTCACTTCTTCCGCATGGCACACCGAGATGAGACAACAAAGTGCTATCTGAGACAAGAAAGGGCTTACCCCATCATTGCGAGATCGCTTCTTGCGGGGGGGTTCCATTGCCATTGAAACACCAATCAAAGCAATCTTGGGCCAAAGTGCCCAATCATTCGCGCATCTGCTGATCTTTGCAGATTGAATTGAGCTTGTCTAAACCTCATTTTGTAACAATATACCATTCTACCAAAAGCCAAAAGACACCGCTAAACTCCATAAAAGTAACCCAGGGATTGTTAGGGAGGCAAATGGATATAACTAATGTTTGCAATGTTAAGAATCCTTGCGTGCCTATGCGTTGTGCTGTAAAGATCATACCAAATGACAACTCCATTCCAATGGTTGTGTCACATCTTCCGCATGGCACACCGAGATGAGACAACAAAGTGCTGCCTGAGACAACTTAGGGCTTTCACCAGGTACTGTATATGTACATTGTATATATATATATATATATATATGATTATATATGTATAATTGTATATTTCATTATGTACTTTCATCTGTCCACTTTCGGTGGAAAACCGCAAGTCTTGACCAATGGACCCATTAATGGAGCATGAGTGGCTGTGTATCGCTTGTTTTCATGGCAACGAACTTGAGCCATCGGAGCTATGTGGGGCACCCCAGTGACGTTTGTTGGTTTTTAAACCCCAGGAACTATAGTTTTAAGTAGAAAAAACATGAATAAACAATAGTCATTTGAGTTATAAACGAACTTGCTAACTTATTGGCCCCACTTTGTAGTAATATTATGTAACATAATATTATCAAATCAAACTGAACCTTAGCATCTTCGATGATACCCCCCGCGCACATCGAAGAGGAGGCTTCAGAAATACCATGAGGGATCCCTAGACGTCATACCATCAGCCAGCATCGGGAGGTTAAAAGGGGACCATTATTGACAAAGTTTTTCCATTGACCATTAATCATTATCTAGTCAGCCATTACCATTAATATCCATTACTCATGTTTAACCATTAAAAACCAACATCATTAACCATTATATACCATATTATTATATTGTTGAATCATTATTAACCAATATTAATCAATATGATCAACCATGACCCAGTAACGTAAGCCATTTTCGCCAAGGAGACTGTCTCAAAGTGCTGTCGAGCTAGTCTGGACCTGGCGGCAACAAAAACAACGTTCTGGACATGAAGAAAAATGAAGGATACTAAGGATAACATGAAAAGTAGTAGGACTTTATGGGTATAGAATCAACAAACATGGTTTATCATGGTTTATACCCGCCAGTTGATGGATGGTGATTTTTCTTGGGATTTTCGGGAATACATCCGATACATTGAAAAAAAACATCGACATCGAAAACATGGGATACAAAGATACATTACGTCAACACGGGATACATGAAGTTTGAATTGAACTTCAATTGAATTTCACAGTTTCGAACTTAAATTGTTGCATATGAAAAAATGATAAAAAATGTATGGAATCTCTATAAATCTGGCTTTTTATCATAGCTGAAATGCTGGTCAGGAGACCACCCACAAATTTGGAAGCTAAACATGGGGGGGTCCAATCTATGGTACCCCAAAATTATTGGTTTATAAATGTGTAATGGTCAATCCGAAAGCACATTAAAATGCTAAAACGGATGCTAACAAATGGATGGAAAAAAAAACAATTTTTCGATGGTACTTAAATGTTGGCAACCTCCATTTACCAAGGATTTACCAAGGATTTTAGGCAGCAACGTTTGAGGACAGAGGCTATAACCAACATCGCCAAGTGACATAAAGAGGTCCAACTCCTCGACATTTCTGGCAAAACCTGAAGCCGCGAATCGCGCCGATGGCGCCCTCGTTATGGCCATCGTTTATTTAAAAAAAAGCTGCAGGGAATTTCTGTTACCCTCTGGTAAACTAACATAACTATGGAAAATCACCATTTTTAATGGGAAAATCCACTATTCCTATGGCCATGTTCAATAGCTATGTTAAATTACCAGAGGGTAGCCCTTTCTGAAACGAATCAACAAATTCACCAAGTTTTTGGTGGGATTTTTCTAAGCACCAATTTTATGAGAGTTCGGGGAGTGGATATCATATGATATACCCTCTGGTTATTTAACATAGCCGTGGTATAGATGACCCATAGAAATAGATGGTTTACCTATCAAAAATGGTGGATCTTTCCATGGCTATGTAACAAATCACCAGATGGTAATGGCGACTTTTTGGGGATATGCATGGGATATATCTGGGATATGGGACGCCGGGATAGCATGGGGATGGATCAAACTACCATGGCCGGCAGTTGGGATCATCATTGAAGGTTGGAGGCTGAAAAAAACAAAACAGAAACTGATAACTTCCAACAAACTCTTGAAATCAAATAGAGTTCGAACAATGATTTTCTTGCATTCGATCATTGGATATGAACGGACATGACACCTTTCTTTTTCGACTGCAACATGATCTTAAAATGGTGGTTAGAAGACAAACATACGGTGGATGGTTGCAAAATCCTGCACCAGTTGATAGTGTTCTAGATGGTGCATCCCATTATTTATAGGCTTTCAACATGTTTCAACCATCCTTTTGGTGGTTTATCCGATTTCTTCTTCCATCCACAGTATCCTCGGAATGGAAATCCTGCACCAATGATTTTCTACGGAATGGCGCGACGTTCGCGAACGTCGCGCCAAGGAGCAGTTTTGCAAAATTTCAGAGCCAGACTTCGATCTGTGCACCTCGGATACATGATAGACATGGTGGAATCCCAAGGACTATGTATACAGTGGATATATTTATATGTATTACATAATGAATATATGTATTTATAGATATAATCATATATTTATGATATATGTAATATACATGCTTTGTAATATGTATGCTGTGTATATTTATTTACCAACACATACTGATGAAAGCACCACAATGACATAGAATCTGAGTACACAACCTTACGATAAATCATCCTAAGCACCCTTTCATACTGAATCACTTTTCTGGTTGGTGGTTTTAACCCCTCTGAAAAAATATGAAAGTTAGCTGGGATTATTATTCCGAATATGGACCAATAAAAAATGTTCCAAACCACCAACCAGTATTGCTTCATGATGATGATCTTGCTTGTTTACCAAGCCTATATGGGGGGTTCCTAAAATGGTGAAATGGAATTTTACCCCAAGTCACAAAAAAGTTTTCAATACTAAGTCATGGTTGTGAATGATTTGGGGGGTACCCCTGATTTTAGGAACCCCCCCATATGTTCCCACTATGGACTACCGACAAAAAATATCTCTTTGAATCATGAGTGATTCCCAAGAACCGGATGCAAAAGCCCGGTTCTTCTCCAAACTCACCATCTTCCTTTGACACTGATGGTTACCCTCTGGTAAACTAACATAGCTGTGCAAAATCACTAGTTCAATGGTGTTTAATAGGTACATCGGTACATCATCTATAAATGATCCATTTTCCATAGCTTTTTGTATGTTTACTGGAGGGTAAAACACATCATAACCACGACTTACCCTTTGGTAATGTAACACAGCCATGACAAATTATCCGTGTGTAGATGATCTATGTAACTGGAGGGTCCTTTTCATTGAACCGCCAGAAATGTTGCTTATACTGATACTATTAGTTATCCCATGTATTAATCTATTCATATTCACTAATATACCATTTATAATCCCATGTATTCATCTATTAATATTCACTAATATGTTTCATTTATAAATATCCAAAAGAGTTCCCTATATGTATATATATCCCACTATATCAATCACTGATTCACTCTTCAAACATCATCAAAATTCGCCGTCTTTTCCCCCATAAGGCCCATAAAAACAAAAAAAACATGTCTGTTGCCTGTTGCTTAAATCATGATCATGTCAATCAATTTTAATGATTTTTTTTCATGTCAAATCATATTATGAAAAATCATATGTAAAAAATCATATTACTGGTTGGTGGTTGAGGTTTCAACCCCTCTGAAAAATGATGGAGTGAAAGTCAGTTGGGATTATGACATTCCCAACTGTTTCTGGAAGTCATTCAAAATTCCATGGTTCCAGTCACCACCAACCAGATACTAGTATGTTAAATCATAAGTTAAATCATCTTGTAGACGTATAAAAAACACGTGAGAAATCGACAAATCCACCACCTCCCAACGCAACCACCGCGGTGCGGGGTGCAACCGCCAACGCATCCTTGGCAGCTTCAGAGAAATTCATGGTGGATACCAACGAATGGCGAAATGTTGAGAGAATGGTTATAGTTATGGTTATAATATGGTGTTATATATCTTAGGTTATAATATGGTTGTACTATGGTTATACAATATGTAATAATATGTAATTATGGTCCATGGTTCATAGTTGTTATAATGGCGAAATGTCAAAATTAACGGTGATTCATGGTGATGAATGGTAATGTTTTACATGTTTTTGGATAATAAATTGTACTGTTTCCAATGGCTAACATGGAGGTTTACAGTGATTAAAATTGAATTTACAATGGTTAAAGTGGAGTGGATGATCAAATTGACAACTATTTTTTGTTATTCAAATATCACTTAAGTGTGTCCAGTTCACAGTACAAAAATATGATGCAGTGGACACTTTAGTGTCACTAAAGATATCTAGACTGGTTGGTGGTTTCAACCCCTCTGAAAAATATGAATGAAAGTCAGTTGGGATTATTCTTCCAAATATATATGGAAAGTCATAAAATTCATATTCCAAACCACCAACCAGTAGAGGTTCCAAGTCAAGATTTTGTATCAACATGGATCATTTTGTATTCCCCGGGGAATTTTGATTTCCAGCATTCTCCGTCAGTTGCCAACCTGAACAGAAACCCATATTTCCGGCCCCGTATGAAAATACTCTCAGAGATGAACAGGCCACGTATTTAAGGATGAATGCTGGTTATTACCCTCTGATTATTTAACATAGCCATGGTATAGATGGCCCATAGAAATAGATGGTTTACCGGTTTACCTATTAAAAATGGTGGATCTTTCCATGGCTATGTATAACCAGATGGTAATGGGTTAATATGTGTTATTGATGGATCTGAGTATATCAAATGAACATCTAACCTGAAATGACCTGAAATTAGGCCATGGGATTTTGATGGGATTATGTGAAGACATGAATACTTGGTAGAAACTAATCATAGCATAGCAGTATAATCTTCATGTCCACATTTTGTCGACCAAGTCCCAACAACCATAAGATTTCTATGTGAAAATATGAAAACTTCTCAGGATTCTCAGGTCTCATGTTTTCAGCCCCAGATTCAAAACGCATATCTCAATGTCAGGATCACTATGGATCACTTTTCGCTGGAAATTGAACGGATGAAATCCCAAGTCGACTAGGAATTTTCCGGCCATGTCTTGGAAATCAAGGCTCTCATTGTTTGTTTACGGTTTCATGTACCCTCTGGTAAACTAACATAGCTATTGAAAATGACCATTTATAGTGGATTTTCCCATTAAAAATGGTGATTTTCCATAGTTATGTTAGTTTACCGCAGTGTAGTTGTTCAGAGCTTTTTTGCCACCGTGGATCAGGCAAGGTGGCTGAAATTCAACCATATGGATCAGTGCGCATTAACCCCAAAACTTCAAATGCCAAAAAGAGTCAGTGACCAACACATTCGACACTTTTGTGTTTTTTAACAGTGGTTTTTTAGATTTTTTTAGGCTCCGGAACTTTCCAAACAGTTTTTGTTCAACCCAAAAAAAACCGTGTTGCCACAGCGGTTAAGACGATCCCAATTGGGGCTGTTGAAGGGATCATTGAAAATGGCCGAGCCCAACCCCGAACGGTTTGGTAAACTAACAATAGCAGCTATTGAAGCCATGGCCCAGTCGAAATAGTTCATGAATTCCCTTTCATAGCATGGTGATTTTCCATATGTAAACGTTTACCAGAGGGTAAACAATCGATCACAATCGGGGTCATAGATCTTTCATTGGCTGCGCCTCAACACATTCGTCACCCAGAATCAGCCACTGTACGACTGTACGAGTTTGGAAAAGATAATCACCTGACACGGAAACCGACCACCTCTCATGGTTTTTTGGTGTGTCTGAAAATGAGGGATACCCTCAGTGATGGACATTGTAACAGGAAACATGATACTCAACTGGGTATGGGTCAAAATTAGGTACCTCAATAATTGGATGGTTAATACTAAACTAGACATTCACATCTGTGGTCCCACATCGGTCTTCCATTTTGACCCACATCCAACTAGTAGATTTAAGGGTACCCAATTTTCCAGACAAACCCAATACGTCATACCTTCCAAGTCCCATCGCCGGGGATGAGTCACTATTAAATCACTGAGAAAATCATCACGACCCATGACCCATCACATCGGACATGGGTCGTATTTGGCTGGTACGTACTGTGGCTGACACCACTTATCTGGGTGGTTTGAAGCCCTCCCAAACATATGCTCGAGCCATTTCAACCATTGAATCATCCCAAATATAAACAATAGTCATATATACTTGAAACCACCAAACACTTATAGGTTGTTACAGAACATGGGCCACAACTCAGTACCTCAGCTTTGAAACTCATCCAAGACCCCAACGTATGGCTGGTTTTCATAACAACAAGACTCTGCTAGACTATACCACTTTTCGGGGCTGAACATCCATGAACAGCTGTAAACTGGTGTAAACATGTGGGTGTGGGTCAAAATTAGGTACCCCAACAATTGGATGGTTAATACTAAACTAGACTAATATCTGTGGTCCCCTAGGTCTTCCATTTTGACCCACATCCATGTGTGAACGACAGGTAACCCATGTGGTTTTGCTGCTAGACTCCCATGAAGCCAGAACCGCCCCACCTCCGAAACAGCCCCCGCCTTTGCGTTCTGTGCGCGGGCCGGTGGACTTTAGTCCCCAAAAAAGCCCCCGCAAAGGCTGCAGAACACGGTACGGCGAGTTGTGATGTTGTGATGGGACGCAATAACCACCATGATCAATGGATTAGTTCAAAATCCATAGGAAACCGTAGATCTTATATTTACCCCGCTTAAATATCTAAAGTGTTCCTTTTTTGGGGGGGTTCCTTTGACCAATTCTGGGACATGACCAAAGATGACCAAAAATACAAAAAATACCAAAAAGATCTTGGATTCAGATGCTCCCTTCCGTGATCCTCAAACTACTCGTAAACCATGGCTACTGCATCATTTGAAATTCATTTGATACATGTGTGACAGATTTTCCAGTTTCAGGTGAAGAACCTTAAGTTATATCTTCACTATTGAAACAATTTGAATGGGAATGTTGAGGGTCCAACATGTCTAACGACGTTCACATCAATCCGCTATCCGCTGTTCACATCCACGGGCCTGGTGAAAAATGATGCTTCAGTCAGATGACACAAAAAATCCCACGATGAAAATCCCAATGGTTTTTGCGGTAAAAAAGCCCTAAAAAGAACATGGCCAATCTCCAAGAATCTCCAAGATACCCTTCTTGGAGAAGTATAAATGTGTCTTGCTGGATAGTCTGTGTGTACCCATGTTTAGCAAAATAAGTGGTACTTCACTTGGTTTGTTTGATCCTCTAGGAGAACAAACACTGGGGGGATGAAACAAGAATCCTGCAAAACGGTGAAAGCTCCGTCAGTTGTGAGTTGGATTGGGGCCCATGGATGCTGAAGATCCTCGAAAAATATGGTTTGTTTTGTGTTAAACGGTCACCAAAAAAAAAAAAAAAATAGAGAATTCCATGCGGAATGCACCATGAATCCCAATAAAAATCCCCCATTTTATCATCTTCCCAAACTTCAAACGATGACGACCAGACGGTGTTTCACCATCTCCCCAACGGAGCACCCAGGGTCGAGCGGGTCCCTGGCACTTGGGACAGACCTGAAAACGCCGCACGGCGTGCCGGTGGCACTTTTTGCATCCACATTTTGGGGAAATCACCGAAGTAAATGGATCGCTGGGTCGCTGGGAAAGTCATAAGGGAACAAAAATCGCCTCCCATCATCCATCAACTAGAAAATCATGGGATTATGATTAATGATGACTAATGGTCAGATGTGGACCGCTGATTTTTTTGGGAATCAGTGGATAGAAATGGAACGTCATGGGACATCCTGTGGATGTTTCAGCGTCGGCGACCGCCCCAAGGGTGAACTACATCTGACATTCAAATGGGTTTAAACTACACGTCAATGTGGATTTGAATAATTAAATCTTGATATAAAATGGTGTAAATCAAACACAATCAAAGTAGCTCTAAATATGGTTAAAGCACCACAAACTTGGGATGCCTCAAGAAACGACAAACATGGACTGGGCACGCTCAGGTCTGTCAGGTACATCTGCTTTTATTCACCATTCTGAATGTCAGTTGTAGAGTAAACAACATGAGGATGGACATGTTTTGTCATGGTTAAAAGATTTAAAAGTCCCTTCTTATGGTGTTTCTCTCGAAGCTTGTGGATTTTCATCGATCCAAGTCTAGCTATGGCTAGCTCCCACTGATCTGGACTGTCATGAATCCACGACTAGGTTTCTTCCCTTCTCAACCATCATCTTTATTTCACCTCATTTGCGGTTGCAGACACTAAAACCATCTAAAACCTGTGCAGACATGCTTAAGCAAAACATCCAAACCTCTTCTAGGCGAAAGAGAACATGCAGAGCCAAAGTCATGGCGTTGCTTGGCCCAAGCCCAGATGAGACCAAAAAAAACCTGGATTCAACATCAGCTTGGTTCCTCCCACATCTGGGATGGTTTGTCGGCAAGATCAGCATGGGAGTTATTAATCCAGAGTTGACGGGTTTTGGTTTCTAAGTGTTCACACATCTGGCTGAATTATAAGTATCATCTTTTTTGTCATGACTTCACTGCCCTGAAAAAAAAATAAAACAGAAATCCTCTGCATCATTTCGATCATCCCAGTGATTTGTTTTTTGTTTTTTTTTGGGGGGTTGAGATATTCCCAGATTGGCGCCCTCTGTCCGAAATCTCTGGGATTGATCGGATTTTCCGGATGCGATCTTTGTCCAAGGTGGTTCCTGTCAGATGGCCATCGGCCATCTGACTGGATAAGAATCATTGACTAATATATAATTATATAGTCAAAAGGCCATGGTTCGTCAATTAAACATTATTTTCATGGCATATATATATATAACAGCCATGGGCCGCTGGTGATTCCCCGATTCCATGATTCCAGCGACAGAATCATAGGTGGCATGACATAAACCCTCCAAAGGTCCATCATGCTTTGGCCAAGGGGACGGGTAAATCGCCCTGAGCACGCCAGCGGTCCACATCTGACCTACGGGTCAAAACAGGGGCTTCCCCCGGGACCAACCAGCCAAAAAAATGGGGAGTTGAACAGCAAAACCTCTGTGGAATTCAGTGTCTTTTTAAGCATCGTGATTTGACCAATCATGAAAAATACTACCAACCAATGTATCCATCCTCATAGATTGTCCTTATAATAGAGAAAATCGGCAGGAAACCAGGGGGGTTCGGGTTTCCATTTCCCCTGAAAAAACGGGTCCACTGACATCTGATGTTGAGGATTCTAAAGTTTCTTTACGACGGGTCTAGCCCATTTGTTATCAATTTGTCTTCAAAACACCTATAAGATTATCCGGGAAAAAGAGTGGGGGCTGTGATGGTACAACAAACATTCAACCATCCAGTCATATACAATGCTCTGGCTGCAATGAGGGTTTCTGCTGTTTGTAGGCATCATTTCGGCCGGTATACAATTCTATCATAAACCTGAAACTAGGACACCGCTAAAATGTCCTGGTTCTGAGTATCATACCACTTTCATTCAGACATATATATATATATATATCCGAGATATGTATAGATATATATATATATATGTATAATGGATATGTATAGTAGATATGTATAATAGATATGTATAACAGATATGTATAATAGATATGTATAATAGATATGTATAATAGATATGTATAATAGATATGTATAGTAGATATGTATAATAGATATGTATTATAGATGTGTATACGTGTATATATATAATTATAGATATGTGTATATATGTATAGATATGTATAAATATGTGTATATATATACACATAAACATATATATATATCCACGTATAATTGATCCCTACTGTTTTTCATGATGGTTCAATTAAATTGTCCTATGCATGGTTAATAAATCCTTGATGGATATGGGCTGTTGAACTCAAAAATAATCACCCCCATTCGATCCAATTGGTTTAATCATTTCATGGTAAATCTATGTAAAAAATACCCCATATTACCCAATGTAAAACCCCATCATTAGAGAAAAAGGACATTGATATCCAGGTGATGCCAATGTTTCTTGCTTTCTGTATATGTTCACCTATCTAGCTATAGATTCTATAGATATAAAATATACAGTATCTTCCATCAACAATGGTAAACTTTACTAACAGGTGACAATACTGAATGGCTTTGACTCCCCTAATCCCTAATCGGATCTCCCACTCCCAAATTGACACAGACCATGATTTCTTTCATCTTTTGATGTTCAGGAGTAGTTGAAATATCATACTATACAATGTGAGGCCCCCAAGATAGCTAAGTTTGTTTATAACTCCAATAACTATGGTTTATGGTACTTATAACTATAGTTACTGGGGCTTATAAACCAACTTATAACTGGGGGGGGGCTCACATTGTACCATTGTTGTGACGCCATGGTTATGGTCTTACTCATCATATTAATACCATGTCCCTCCGGAAATCAACCCTTGCAGCCGTTGCAATGGAAAATCCACCAATGAATTCGATGATTTCCCCAACTAAATCTCCATTGATTTTCAGAAATTTCCCGGGTTTGATTACCCATTATACCCAATGTAAATCCCAATGATATCCATTGGTATGATTAATGGTTAATATCCGAAAAAATAACCCATTATACCATTATTGGTATATCCCAACTATATATTAACCATTAATAAATTATGATTTATATCCCAACTATACCATGATCTCTGATGATTAAATCATCATCGTTTTTCGATACCATAGCTATGTAACAAAAAAAACAATTGACCACAACGTCAATGTCAACACGGGATCTATAAACCATGTTTTTGTTGTTTTAATTAGGGGTACTTCCCCAATAGTCATAATCTGATAACTCAATGGTGCTCACCCAATTGAGCAGCCTAGTTGTTTTGTAATCCAGGGTTGACATAAAAATCACCATGATTCACCATTACAATCACCATGAATCAATATTAATTACCAAGTCAGCTATATCACCATTTTCCACCACATTCAACTGTCATTAATCACCATTTAATCACCATTAAATCACCATTATTTACCATTATTTATCATTAAATCATCACTATTTACCATTAAATCACCATTCTTTACCATTATTTACAATTATTTACCATTAAATCACCATTGTTTACCATTAAATCACCATTATTTACCATCATTTACCATCAAATCACCATTAAATCACCATTTTCCATAGCTTTTTCATGAAATGGCCATGGTTTCGTGGTGAATCACCAAAAAAACCCATCCCATCTCAGATCAGCGACGCGGCGGATGTCGCAGACGTGGGCTCCTTGGCCTCGTCCTGGCGCGACCAAAGATATGTGGATATCCATGATATCATGTGTATATATATATATATGTATATGATTATATATGTGATTATATATGTGATTATACATAAATATATATATATATATATATATATATTGTTGTTTCGTGAACCCATAAACCACTTGCATATGATGGTATTGGATGTCCAGTACAACGAGTTGTCTGCCAGGGTAGCATTCAATGTGGTATGCTCCATCATTTCTGGAGGTGTGGCTCAGGTGCAACACAGCGAGGGCTTGGGTAGCCCCTGTTTGGATCCGTGCGTCCGTGTTGGTAGCCATAAAAGGCGTGGCGCCTTGCTTTGCGGCTCGGGAGGGCCTTGGTGTATCTTCGATTGGAGGAGGAAAGGGAAGAGCCAGGGGCCCCTACCAGTTCTACACTGGTAGCGGAGCTACCTCGGCTGGAGGTGGAAACCGGAAAGGCCGTTTTGCCTCTGGAAGCCGGTGATCCAGGATGTCAGGTGAAGGAGATGATCCAATGGGGTCTGGTCCAACCTTGTCTACTAGCTCAAGCGGCACAGGCCATACAGCTTTGTCGCATTTGCCCTGGAACATGATACCTAGCTTCAAACCAGGTGATACGGATATCAATGAGTACTCCAAGAAGCTCGAATTCCTTGCAGGATTGTGGCCACAGGAGCATTTAGCTTTGTTGGCACCTCGTGCAGCGATGCTGTGTGAAGGGAGTTCCTTCAAGAAGGTCATGCGGATAGACACCACGAAACTCAAGGTGAATTCCATCGAGGGCGTGAAGCTCTTAGTGACCTCGCTTGGAGGGATTTGGGGAAAGAGCAAGCTGGAGGAAAAATTCGAACGATTTGAAAGGGCAATTTTTTCCACAACACAAAGGGCTGATGAAACCCATGAAAGTTATTTGGCACGGCATGATTTCCAGTTTGAGGAGCTATTGCAGATGGGCGTAGGGATTCCTGAGGTCAGAGCCTACATCCTGTTGCGAAACTCTGGATTGAATGCTGAGGACAAAAAGAAACTGATTGTGGATTCAAAAGGAGCATTAGAGTATGATGCTATTGTATCGGCACTGAAGTTGTTGGGATCCCGCTTTTTCAATGAAGTTCAATCGGGCTCCAAGAATGTCTCCCGATCCAAAACATATGATGTCAATGCAGTGCTCGAAGATGATCACCCTACCTATGTCACTGAAGAGGAACAAGCCTATGTAGGTGATTCATGGGATGATGGTGAGACTGTTTATGACGAATCAGACCCTGATGCAGTGATTTGTATGCAGTTTGAAGATAGCATCCTCGAAGCACTTCAGGGTGACATGGAGTTGGCAGCTTGTTACAATACATATGTCGATGCCCGGAAGCGCTTGTCAGACCGCAACAAAAATCGAGGTTTCTGGCAGTCCAAGGGGTCCAATACTGGGTTCAAGGGCAAGGGGAAATCCAAGGCCAAGGGATTTTCTCGATTCAGAAAGCCACTTGCGCAGAGAATCCTTGAGTCTGAGTGTCGTCGATGCGGCCAAAAGGGCCATTGGAAGGCAGAGTGCCCATTAAACCGCAATAGTGCTCAGGGCCAAGCAGGTACGTCAGGTTCAAAGGATTCTGCTTTTGCCGGAACAGTGATGATGATGGCCGAAGACACCAACTTCGACAATGACATGATCCTTGTGGATTCACCGGGTAAAGATGTCTCTCACATGCATGAAGTTTTGGGTTCTAATCAGGCAGTTTGCTGTTTTGGTATAAATGATGAACCCCAGAATGTGACATGTTCCAATCTGACGGGTCCTCTCCTCACCAGGTTTGTGACAGCTTTGAAGAACCGCCTAAGCCCTCAGCTGAAGATTGCACCTGAAAAGCAGCCAACAGGGATCCAATCGCGATCCATTGCATCCGAGACTCATGAGAGTCTATTTCTCAGAGAGGTCCAACCGAGACCCACTGCCGAAACGATGTTCGTGAGTCATGGGCCATTTGGCATTGTTGACCTAGGTGCTAGTCAAACTGTCATAGGAAACCAACAGGTGTCAGAGTTGCTTGACCATCTGCCGCCGAAAGTGCGACAGAAAGTCCAAAGAGTCCCATGCAATACAGTTTTCCGTTTTGGAAATAGCAGCACAGTCGAGTGTCATGAAGCCCTGCTGGTGCCATTGTCCCGATGGAATGTCAAAGTGTGCATTGTCCAGTCCAAGACGCCATTTTTGATATCCAATAATGTCTTTCGCACCTTGGGAGCTCAAATTGACACAGCCCAGGACACGATCTCTTTTGCCAAGATCGGTGTCAAAATGCCGCTGTCTCTCACCACTAAGAAACTGTATTTGCTAGATTTCTGTGAACTCGTTCGACAGGTTTCCATGCAACATGTCACAAGGTCCCAGGTTAGGCTTCCTCATGGAGAAGTCATGTGTTCAGTGAATGCAGAAAACGTTGAACCTCTCATGACACCGACTTCATCGACCACCATGCAGACTTGTGATTTCAAGGATGGCACTCCCGCTTCTGACACTCCCGCACTCACGTGTGTTGACCGTCATGGCTCAGTCGACCTTGGCAGATCGTCTCCATGCAGTGACCAACCAGAAGAACTCAGGAGAGTTCATGAAGATGTCATACGAACAGCTGGCCACCCAAAGGATCACCTTCGGGGAAGCCAAGCTGGGGCAGAGATTCCAAGATGTGCTTCAGCAAGACCCAAAGTATGCGACCTGGTTCCTCAAGAAGTACGAGACCTCCCAAAAGCCAGCCCATCAAGCCTTTGTCCACTTCATCAGCCTGTATGTGGAGCGCCAGGAGATGCAGCTGGAGACCGAGCCGTTGGCTCAGCCAAGCAAGTACGAGTTGAAAGCCAAGGCCAAAGCCCAACCCATGAGGGTCCACTACCCGGAGACACCGGACAATGCCAGTCAGGCAAGCTGGTCAGAAGAAGATGTGTCGAAGCCCTAGAGTGTGATCCAAGAAGAGACCTCACAGAGAATCCAAGAAGAGGTGACTCACCAGAACGATCGAATCGAGAACATGGAGAATGCCCTCCAGCAGATCACTCACCAACTGCAAGCTCTGACGCAGGCCATGTTGAATCAGGGCAATGTCCCGAAGTCGTGATCCAATCAGAAGAAGGACATGTGATGAGATCTCTCATATGTGATGATCAGGGCAAACGGCAGCTCCATGAAAAACCGCATGAGATTGTTGATGTCAATTATTTTTCTGATTTGGTTCAACAAGAAGCAGGACTATCCAATTGGGTCTATCAAGAGATGTGGGATTACTTCCAAAAGAAATTTCCTCATTACACATTGGATGACATGAAACAACATTGGCAACAATCGAGATCTCATGTCCTGGAAGTCTACTGCTCCGAGCATAGCCAGTTGACACGACAGGGGGAAACTCTGGGCATGGTCACTTTCAGGTTTGGACTTCGACATGGTGATTTAGCCACATTTTTTGGACGATGTCGATTGTATGATCTCATTTGGCAGATACGACCCCGTCATATCTGGGTCTCCCCCAAGTGTGGCCCCTGGAGTAACTGGAATCGACTGAATGCCATGAAGTCCATGAAATGTGCTCAACAAATCGATCAGGACAGGCGTGCTGAAAGTGTCCATCTCAAGATTTGCGATGCCCTGTTTCGTCTCCAAGACTGGCGTGGTGATGACTTCCATTTTCATTTGGAACAGCCTGCGGGATCCGAGCTGATTTTCCAACATGACATGGATAACATTGTTCGCCATACCCTCAGGGTTACATGTGACATGTGCACAGCTGGTAACTTAAAGCATCCTGAAAGTCAACGATGGCTTCGCAAACGCACTCAGATCTGGACCACCTCTCAGATCCTTTGGAGAATGCTGGAACAATTTCAATGTGTTGGAAATCACTCCCACGACCAAGTAGCTGGGTCTTGCAAAGTAGCTGGGTGGGGTAGAATGTCAGTTACGAAGTATACTAAGTTGTACACTGCCGTGTTTGGTAAGAGGTTGTGCCGAGCCATGTTGTGTAGTTGTCAAGTTCATGAGAAAGTACATGGCACACATGCAGTGATCACAAACACCACCACCAGTTCTGCCGGAGAAGACCCAGAACCCAAGCGCAGAAGGCTTGCAGGCAAATTCCATCCGGAACACCTGTACATTGATCCAGCCGGGTCGTGCAACGCTAGCTCCAGCCAGAGACCGTCCACTGTTCCCGTGAACACATCCTCCAAGTCAGACATGATGTCTCAAGTCCGTGAAGTCATCCAGATGGCGGAAAAATGCACGCCCCGCGTAGGCAAGTTAATCCTTCAAGATGGACCGGTGTTTGACCAAATCCAAAGCATGTTTCCGGATAAAGAAGTCAAAGCCATTGATGTTTGCAGAGGTATCAATCGCATGAGAACATGCTCCGTAGGAGGCCGGGGTTTTGCACCATTTCGCCGAATGCTTGGCAAACGACGTTCTGATTTGGAAGTGTTTATGGATGAAGGCTGGGAAGAATGGGAGAAACTGTCGCACCGACAACAGATCCGTGCATCAATCCCAGCGAAGCTCATGATGACTGTTTTTGCATCTAATAAGCGCTCAGCCCAGGAATCAACTGAAATGCCTGATGCGAAGGAGCCTCGTGGAGCATCCGAAACAACAGGTCCACGGAAGTTACCAGTGAACCGGAACAACCGGAGCCTCAACAGTCAACCTCAAGTACCACAGAACAGACCTCCATGACACCCCAGAATTCAAGTGTTTCTCATGGTCCCTTGTTTCAACAATTACCAGCATATACACAGAATCAAATCCGAAAAATACATCAGAATCTGGGACACCCTGACACGAGGATACTACAAATGGCTCTTCGCAGGAATGGCTGGTCAGAAACGGAAATTCGTGGCTGTGCCGACTTTGTATGTCCAACGTGCCATGAACAACAACAACCCAAGCTTGCCCGACCCGGGAAACTGAAAGTTCCCATGGATTTCAATGATCACATCTCTTTTGATGGCGCTGAATGGAAAGATAACCAGGGTAAAACTTATGGATTCTATCACTTTGTAGATACAGCGACAAACTACCAGGTTGCAATTCCATATCGACAGCGTACCACTGAGGGACTCATTGAAGCATTTTCCAATTCATGGCTCCGATGGGCAGGACCACCGAAAAGCATGATGTTCGATAGTGCAACAGAAGCCAACAGTGAAATGTTTTCCCTGTTTTTGCAGAAGCATGCCATTCAAAGCTATGTGATCCCAACAGATGCTCACTGGCAACTGGGTCGAGCTGAGCGTCATGGTGCGGTGCTCATGCATATGATATCCAAGTATAACAGTGATCAGCCGATTCAAGATTATCAGGATTTCGAGCAATGCCTGATTCACCTGTGCAATGCAAAGAACTCCATGTCACGTCATGAGGGTTACACACCAGAACTCTGGGTACTTGGAAAAATGCGCTCTTTGCCAGGGAACTGCACCGATTTGTATCTGGACAGTGCCAGCTATATGGGCCTGAATGAACAGACCCCTGAGGGTTCCAAGTTTCAACAGAACATGGCACGCAGAGAATCTGCCCGAATCGCCTTCATTAAAGCTGAGCACAGCAGTGAACTCCGTCGTGCCTTGCATGCCAGATCCAGACCAGAACGCATAAACTTCCAAGTAGGTGATCTAATCATGTATTGGAAAGCCGGTAAGGGTGTAGAGCCAGGTGCATGGCATGGGCCTGCCAAGGTTTTGATGTCCGAGGGATGAAATCTGATCTGGGTCAGCCACATGACACGACTTTATCGCTGCGCACCAGAGCATATCCGTAGACTATCCTCCGACGAGGAGCGATCCATTTCCAATTTGGATCGCAGCATGTTCCAACTGCCTGAAAGGAGTGGTAATGGTGTGTTTCAATTCCGTGAGCTGTCACAACAATCTCTGCCACCAGAGAATAACCCTATGAGCCAATCATCTAATCACCAATCTAATCCCATCGCAAACCCCATGACCAATGAACCTGAAGTAATAATCCCTAATCATCCGCAATCATCCGCCAAATAATCCTCAAGATCAATATCCATCAAATAACTCCCAAGTAGGGTCCGAGATCCAACCAGATGCTGAACCCGCTGTCGCGCCAACAGTCAGCGAGATGTTGCAAGATGCCATCAACACTCCAGTACCACCTGCGGCCACGGAAGAGGATGACCTCATCCTGGATGAAAAGGCGCCTGATCAGTGGGAAATCAGGGGAAACCAACTTATACGCCATCATGTGAATCAACGCCTCAGTGTATTTTTTCCTCATGATACGTTTGAGTGTCCGGTTCCCTGTGAAGCGCTGTTGGAAGAACGAGAAACCACAGGTCGATACCTCTCTGGAGGGGAATTCCAAAGAAGAGAGAATTGGAGAAACAATGTTCACAGCCATTTACCTCAACCTGAACCATGGACAGGTAAGACTACATTTTTCATCAACCCTTCATGGAATCAAGATTCACCATCATGCCTCACAACCTCCAAGAACCCAGTCACCGAACATACCGTACTACATGCAGAAATACTCATGGGCCTCGATGATTTCCAGAAGTGTTTGGGTAGGACCTATGAATATCAAGAGAATTACCTAGCCTCCACTGCCAAGCGCCAGAAGATTGAAGTCAAAACCAAAGACTTGACTCCGGAAGAGGCCAAGTTGTTTGCCAAGGCAAAAGACAAAGAGCTGGACTCCTGGCTTGCCACAGACACTGTGCGAAAGATTCTGCGACACCAAGTGCCCGAAGGCCAACTCTTGAGATCACGCTGGGTGTTAACCTGGAAAACCTTGGATGAACAAGAACAAAAAGAACTGAAGATGACTAAGAAACCAAAAGCCAGATTAGTCATTTTGGGATATGAGGATCCACTCATTGACACCCTACCTCGTGATTCACCAACACTTGGCCGTGATAGCAGAATGCTAGCACTGCAATGTATTGCCAGCCACCGGTGGTCAGTGAGATCGTTCGACATCCGAACGGCGTTTCTCAGAGGCAGCAGGCAGGATGACAGAATCCTTGGTATCGAACCCCCTTCCGAACTTCGCTCCAAAATGAATCTCAAACCAAATGAGGTGTGTGAACTTCTTAAAGGGGCATATGGTCTCATCAACGCTCCCTTGTTGTGGTATTGTGAACTGAAAGCAGCTCTCCTCAGTCTAGGGTTCATAGTGTCTCCCATGGATCCTTGCCTGTTTGTTTTACCCAAGAATAAACCCTTTGATGATTCTCCTAGTCAAATCCATGGCATTCTTGGCATACATGTAGATGACGGGTTGGGAGGGGGCGATGCGATTTTCAGTCAGGCAATCCAAAAACTTGAAAAAAGGTTTCCCTTTGGAAGTCAAAGGACTGGTAACTTTACTTTCACTGGTATTCACATTCATCAAGACCACAACGGAGACATTTCGCTTGACCAACAAGACTACATTAACGACATACCTCCAATAGACATTTCCCGTGAAAGAAGAAAAACACCTGAAGCAAAGATCAACAATGAAGAACTCCAAAAGCTCAGAGGACTTATTGGAAGTCTTCAGTATGCTGCCACCAATACCAGACCGGATCTGTCGTGTAAACTCAGTCTTTTACAGGCAAGAGTGACATGTGCCACCATCAATGATTTGATGCAAGGGAATAGGATCTTGAATGAGGCAAAACGCTTCTCAGAAACGGCCATTCGCGTTCAAGCCTTGCCGTTATCAGAGCTCAGATTCTTATCCTTCTCAGATGCTGCCTTCGCCACGAGAGAAAAAGCTCACTCTCAGAAAGGCTGCGTGATACTTGCCACTACTGACACCATTGACAAGACCCAATCAGCCTTAGTCAGTCCCTTGTTGTGGTTTTCCAAAAAGATTAACAGGGTGGTGTCGAGCACGCTGGCATCAGAGACGTTTGCATTATCAGGGGCACTTGATTTGCTTAGCTGGACTAGAGTTCACTGGGCTTGGTTGCTCAATCCCAACTTGGAATGGAAAAATCCTGAAGAAACTTTGAAGAGACTTCCTGGTGCATTCGCTGTTGTTGACTGCAAGAGCCTTTTTGACCTCCTTCAGAAAACGTCAGTTCCTCAATGTTCAGAATACCGCACGATGCTTGAAGCCTTAGTGGTGAAAGAGCGCCTGAAGGAGGGTGTTATAATTAAATGGGTGCATAGTGCAGCTCAGATGGCAGATTCTCTCACGAAGGACATGGACACTACTGTGCTGCGTTCATTTCTCTCTAAGGGAAAATGTATTCTTCACGATGTGGATGAAATACTCAAACAGAGAGCGGATAAGAAGGTTAGGCAACAGTGGTATCAGACCACCAGCGACAGTCCCGTGGAGTCTGCTTTGCATGTTTTTGCTTGTATTTTGGATATAACTGATGGAACGGAATAGATTCCGAAGTGCGTCTTTTTCTGCTACGCCGTCAGCAGTTCTTCGAGACCCAGGCTACACGAATGAGACTGGAAATCCAAGAGCTGAATTTTGGAGATCCAAAATTTTATTTGCTTACATGTCCGAGATCACAAGTCAGCAGATATTCGATTTGATCTCTCTTGAATCTCAGGTGCAACAGCGCACAAACCTCAAAAAAGAAAAGATGCAAAGAAAGAAGATAATTTTTTAGGAGTGTTGTTTCGTGAACCCATAAACCACTTGCATATGATGGTATTGGATGTCCAGTACAACGAGTTGTCTGCCAGGGTAGCATTCAATGTGGTATGCTCCATCATTTCTGGAGGTGTGGCTCAGGTGCAACACAGCGAGGGCTTGGGTAGCCCCTGTTTGGATCCGTGCGTCCGTGTTGGTAGCCGTAAAAGGCGTGGCGCCTTGCTTTGCGGCTCGGGAGGGCCTTGGTGTATCTTCGATTGGAGGAGGAAAGGGAAGAGCCAGGGGCCCCTACCAGTTCTACAATATATATATATATGTATGTATGATCATATATTATACACAGGAACCGACAGAATTATGGAAAAAAAACGTTTCAATTTACAGGCGCCGCCTGTCTATGATAGAAAAGTTACGAACCTTTTTTTTTCCATAATTATTTTTTCCATATTTTTTTTTTCCATAATTCTGTCGGTGACTGTATGTCCATCGATTCGCAATTTGAATGCATTTTAAGGGGAAATATTGAATTATAGAAAATATGTGTCTAAAGATCTGGTATATGCCCCTAAGTCTTCCATTGATATACATAATATCATGTGATGTTCGCAATTTGAATGCATTTTAAGGGGGAATATTGAATTATAGAAAATATGTGTCTAAAGATCTGGTATATGCCCCCAAAAAACCTTTTGCCAAGCCACCAATTGGGTTGATACTACATACTTGCATTTGCATACATATTTCCATAACCCCCCCAAAAAAGGGGTTTGAATTGTGGATCCATGACATGTCCAACAGGTGGAGCCCCAAACATTAATTATGGAAAAAATAATTATGGAAAAAAATAATTATGGAAAAACCGGTCAATCTGCCCTAGCCCCCTGATTTTACAGGAAAAATCAATTATGGAAATGATGGCCACCTCCAAGAATTATGGAAAAAAAAAGGTTCGGATCACTTCCGGGATATTTTGAACCCTTATGGGGAAAACCCAATTATGGAAAAATCGGACGCAGGCGCCGCCTGTCTAAGTTGAACGTTTTTTTTTTTCCATAATTCTGTCGGTGACCATATATATATATATATGATTATATATATATGATAATGAATGTAATATATGATGCATAGATGTGTATATATATATATACACATGGATGGCAATATTAATTTTGTATGTTTTCGGGCTTTGATTGGGATTGGACGGATATGACATATAAACATGAGTATGGTTCGGAGGTTCTCCAAATAGAAAAAAGGTAGGTTATCTTTCACGATAACGGGATTGTTGCTGTCGCCCGACATTAGGGGATCTGGATATTTATTCAAAAATTTAGGAAGCCAATCCAAACAATCTCCTGAACAAGAATCCCCTGCCCAGAATTATTAAAACATTCCGCTGACCCTGATTTGGTGGTGGATCTGTTCAATCGGTGAAATTTCGATGCCATTCTACAAAAATCCCATGATTGGCAAGGGTAATGAACCCAAGAATAACCAGTACTATATTCTGAACTTTGAATGTCCCGCATCTTAATAAGACATTCCCAATATACATTACTATATGCTATGCATCTATAATTGTATATACACAATTTGGCCTTAAATATGCACATATAATCATCCAGTAGATAGAATACGCATCTACCAGGATGACTGGCGCCACTGCCTGGCCTCGGGTGAGCCCTCCTCATCCCAGCTCGGAATCCTGCAGCCAAAATGCAACTGGTCCAAATGCCACGGGACAATCCGAAAATCAACTGGATGATTGAAGGCTTCACCCCCATTTCAGAAAACCTCCATATATATATGATATATATATATGATAGGAGATTATATCCCCAATAGTTGGGTGATGTGAAAAATTTGGACATTCACCACCAATTGTGTATGTGTAAATACACAATTAATACTGTTTTCCTTTCGCTAAATGGTGGTACATATTCCATACATGGAGCATGTGGGAATGATAAATAGTGGTCGATCAGAATCAAGAATGGTTACGAGTTAGGAATGTTGTCGATATAGTGACGAGTATTTAATGGTGATTAAATGGTAATCAACGGTTAATTAATGATTGTCAATCATGAATAAGATCGGTCAATAATGGCGAGTAATGGTGATTAATATGGCAATGGCAAGGAATAGAATTACCTCTGGTAGTCTCATGTGGAAAATCCTCTATTCGAATGGATGTTTTTTTCGCGAAAAGTATCGCACCTTTATTGGATCTACCCTCTGGTAAACTAACATAGCCATGGAAAATCACCATTTCTAATAGGTAAACCATCTATAAATGGGCCATCTATACCATGGCTATGTTAAATAACCAGAGGGTAATTAGTGGATTTTCCAGCAAGCCAGGTGTTTTTTTATTGTTTTTTTTTCCGGTAACGTTACCGGAGGGTAGGTCCTGGGTAAACCAAGTTGGTGCTGGTCCACATTGGTCCACGGGATATCCCGCGATCCGCTTTTCGAGATGATGTGCAGTTGGTGGGGTTGCTGGGTGTATCTACATCTTTTGCATACAGCATCCAGAAATCACATATCTGTAATACATGGATATGTGATGATATGTGTATACATATACTTATGCATACAAATCAGTGATTTTAATCTTCAAGATTAGCCCAATAAAAAAGAGCTACGCGTGGTTACATGGAAGATTTCTGTCGAAAGAAACACCATCGACTTTGAGGGGAAATTTTCATGCAGCAATGAAGAGACCAAAAAAATCCCCTTTTTCGCGGCATCTCCAAAGTGAAATATCAGTCGAGGTAACTATGGAAAATCACAATTTTTACTAGGTAAATCAACTATTTCAATGGCAATTTTCAACAGCTATAACTGAGCAAACAGGGCTCAGAAATGCTCAGAACAATTCTATACCCCCGAAAAGTGACGACTGGTAGGAACCTGGAAGGATGGGATATTCGCCCTTTCATCCCAGCCCTGGCCGTCAGATAGGGGGAAGCTGGAACCAGCATTTATCACCAGAAGGTACTCACGTGGGGTCGTTCAAATCTTGGGTTGATCATACCTTCTGGTAATTTACAACATTGCTATCGACAATCACTGGAAAATTGCAGGGAAATCATCATAGATCATCTATGATTTGGAATTTTCCATAGCTATTTATTTGGCAAATAATTGGAAGGGATGTTCATGTTTGTTGCTGATATTCTCTGAATGCCCACGGTTGAGGAAAAGCATTGTATGGAATTCCCAGTGATTGCAGGATTTTTCACCCCAATCAAATCTAGGGAACCCCTGCGATGAAGAAATCCCGAGAAAAATCCCTCCAAAAACACCTATATTCTTTATTGGTTTGCCGTTAAATATATTATAAATCCCTCTATATCCCATTTTTTCGATATTCTTTATTGGTTTGCCGGTAATTGTTCAGCACAAATCCATCCCTCCCCACAAAGAACTGGGGTCCGCACTTGAGATCTGTACCTCGAGGGACGTCCAAGATCATCTGATTGGTTTCTTGTTCCCCTGATTATCTATATTATCTTATTTTTTCAATTGTGGGGCTGTGTCTCTGTGTCTCTGTCTCTGTCTCTCTCTCTCTCTCTCTTTCTTTCTTTCTGTCTCTCTCTCTCTCTCTCTGTCTCAATGTACGGTATGTACGGTATGTATGTATGTATGTATGTATGTATGTATGTATGTATGTATGTATGTATGTATGTATGTA
>CAMXCT020005057.1:0-63506 GCA_947184155.2 Cladocopium goreaui | reverse complement strand
GAAGAACCAGACGATACTGTCCACCCATACCCATTGGTGGGGGGGGGGAGGGGGGGGGTGGCCAACGCTGCACCATAGATATATATATATATAATATATGTATATATAATGCGCGTGTATGTATGTATGTATGTAGGTAGGTAAGTAGGTAGGTAGGTAGGTAGGTATGTATGTATATAGGTAGGTAGGTATGTATGCATGTATGTCTGTGTGTGTGTATGTTATGTATGTATGTATGTATGTATGTATGTATGTATGTAGGTATGGTATGGTATGGTATGGTATGGTATGGTATGGTATGGTATGTAATGGTATGGTATGGTATGGTATGGTATGGTATGTATGTATGTATGTATGTATGTATGTATGTATGTATGTATGTATGTATGTATGCATGCATGTATGTATGTATGTATGTATGTATGTAATGTATGTAATGTATGTAATGTATGCATGTATGTGTGTATGTATGTATGCATGCATGCATGCATGTATGTATGTATGTATGTAATTTATGCATGTATGTATGTATGTATGCATGGATGCATGGATGGATGGATGCATGGATGCATGGATGGATGGATGTATGGATGTATGGATGTATGGATGTATGGATGTATAGATGTATGGATGTATGGATGTATGGATGTATGGATGTATGGATGTATGGATGTGTGGATGTGTGGATGTGTGGATGTATGGATGTATGGATGTATGGATGTATGGATGTATGGATGTATGGATGTATGGATGTATGGATGTGTGGATGTGTGGATGTGTGGATGTGTGGATGTATGGATGTATGGATGTATGGATGTATGGATGTATGGATGTATGTAATGTAATGTAATGTAATGTAATGTAATGTATTGTAATGTAATGTAATGTAATGTAATGTAATGGTATGTATGTATGTATGTATGTATGTATATACATTATATATATATGTACATACATTATATATATATACATACTTATAATATTTTACATACATATACTTATACATATATAACAAGCTTATAATCTTATACTTATAATCTTATACTTATATGTATATGAGACGCCGTCAACATTATACGTGTTCGCCTTGGTCAAAAAGAAAGAGTATCGCCATTTGGGGGTGCCTTATCTTTAACCATGGCTTTGTACTTCTGAGGATGATGGAGGAGCAAATCTTTGGAAGGAGAAGGAAAGAAAAGGAAATGAAGGAAAGGAAGATGAAAGGGAAAGGAAAGGAAAAGGAAAGGAAATTGGAAAAAGGTCTATCCGTGGTATCTCTCTTTTTTTTTTGAACAAATGGCTATTTCAAAGGTGTCGCTAGAGGTGGCGCCAATTTCGCCTCTTCAGATCCGTCATTTTCCCTGGCCCATTGGTTCATCATCATCATCGAAGCAGGGTCCCAGGTTCCCTACTATAAAACAACACAAATCCATATAGCCTCTGGTAAACGTTTACGTAACATAACTATGGAAAATCACCATGTTCAATGCATAAATCCACTATAAATGATCATTTTCAATAGCTATTTTGACATAACCAGAGGGTTCCCATGTGTTCTGCCCAGGCACCCAGCGTTGAGGAGGCCTCCCAAAGGTGTCCACAGGAAGAAGCGCAGGTCAAATAGCCTCGAAACCGTTTTTGGCTGGAGCGGACACCCTGGTAAATAATAGTGATTGAATGGTAAATAATTGTGATTTAATGGTGATTGATGGTGATTTAATAGTGATTTAATGATGTGATGATGGTTTCACCCATCTTATGGGACACTGTCTGTCTCCAAAATAGATGGTTAGTGACTATGTTAGATGTGAATTCCCCTAAATATGGCAGTAACAGGGGTTTCACAGATCTTATGATGATGTATTCCATAGACTAAAACGGTTAATCATGAACTAAGTTAGTGAAGTAATCCATGATCTTAACATCACCAACGATTTAGCTAATCTAAAGAATGAACCACCAATAAAATCGACATGACTTAACTTATCTAGTGAAGAAATAAGGTAATCAGTGATGAAATGTGATGAACTACTGAATGATGATGAACAAAAAAAAACGTGCAGAGTCAAAACTCTGGGACCGTAGGTATGGAAAAAATGGCTTTCGTGAGTGGATGTTGATTCCCCCGAATATGGCAATAATAGGGTTTCACCCTTCCCCTTAAAAGTGATGAGGAAATTACTAAGAAGTAACTAACTGATCGAACTGAACTAGTGAATTTCATATTTACAAGTGAACTAATAAACTAATGAAGGTAGCTAACTAGCTAACTAGCTCACTCACTAAATAATTGATGCATTGGAATGGATTTGAGCTAACTACACATTGGGTTTATTATTCAGCTTATACACCTACAATCCCTAGAAACTAGGGGAACATTGATTACAAGTTTTGGCTTTCCAAAACTGGTCTTATCATATATTTGGTATCCCCTTATTTGGGATGATGTTGCATGCCACATCATTTGGATGCTTCATAAGGCCCGTGGATAGGGGGTACCCATAGAAAACCATGGACGAATTTTTGGTGATTGAAAACATCGTAGTGACCTGCAGAGCTAGGCCGGCTGGAACCTTAAGAATGGAAAATCGCTGGTTTTTATCAATGATTCTTCCAGATGGGTATGGATCAATACCTATTAATACCATTTTTAGTGGGTTATTCACATCCATAAATCCCAGCTATTTTGATGTGAACAGAAGGGGTACTATTGGTTTTGACCCATCCCCAGATCAAAACCTCCATTGATCGTGGGGATTTCGCCATGCGGGCCATCCCTGCAGTGCTTCCTCCTGGCCTTTCTTTCCATGCAACTCCAACACAGCTGATGGAGGCCAACCTTCGAGGCGCCCCCCAAGGGAGGCTTCCGAAAAAGGGGGGGATCTCCTGTATCTGTAAGCTGTACCCTCTGGTTATGTCAACAGTTTGCTATTGAAAATGGCCATTTATAGATATTTATAGTGAGTTTTCCCATAAAAAATGGTGATTTTCCATAGCTATGTTAAATTACCAGAGGGTAACTCTGTAGAACTGGGCTGAACTCATGGTTTATGACACAAGGTACGTCATGACTGTTCATGGGCTAACCAAGAAACATCACTGGAGCGCCCCCACCTCGTGGTATAACATTGACCTAGCTGGATGAAGGATTCTCCCCAATCCAGGGAAAATGATGGGTTCATTGACCCATCGCCATCCCAACTCCGGGCCTATCTTCAACCAAAGACCGTCCACCTTAGAAATCGTGAGAAATCTGGGAAATCCCAAGGGAAAAAAGTAATCCTCTCCGAATCACAACATACCCTCTGGTAAGCTAACATAGCTATTGAAAATCACCATTTTTAATGGGAAAATCAACTATAAATGGCCATGTTCAATAGCTTTTTGTATGTTTACCAGAGGGTATCACAAAATCATCGACGAATCGACGAAAAAATGGATGTGTCTACAGGATCATCCAGATCATCCAGCGCCAGGCTTCCGTGCAGTGGTGGTGAGAACAAAGGAGCCACAGGGGGCGCGATTCGCATAGTTTTTGATCTGCGGGGTGCAGCGTTTTGGACAGAGAGTATCCAGATTGGCTGAGTTCCCCTCCAGTTTCCCACATTGAAATGGAAAACAAACATGAAATTGGAGGGAACTCAGGAAATCCAGTTACCCCTGTTACCCAGTTACCCACATGTTTGTTTTTCCTTTTCCCCCAGTTACCCAAGGCAAATGATTTGCATTTGCAAATCATTCTGGGTTTTCCGCATGTGAATGCACTGGATGGCCAACAAAAATGGAGGGAAACAGCCCCTGGGGTACCAAGGTATGTTACACCCAAATGCTGGGTTTCCATGGGTTTGATGTTACCCAGTTCTTCAAACTTTTGAACTTCACATTTCATACCAAAACAAGAGCGAAAAGATGGTTACAAAAACCTTTAAACCCGTGTTTTTCTTGTGATACCCAATCTTGACCCATACCTACTCAAACCAATCAAGTCGTGTGAGGAACCAGGGCCACGTTTTTTGAACAAGAAACTCTGTGCCATCCAGAATTCTAAATCCAATCTATAACCTGGCCAAATGGAATACTATCACATAATATGGCAGTGGGTCAAAACCTTGTACCCCTGGTGAACATCAAAATAGCTGGTAACTGGATGTTCATCCCCCTAAAAATGGTATTAATAGGTATATTGATCCATACCCATATCACCAAATATTAGAATCATGGGCATAGCGATCTTTACCGATCGCAACATGTGGGATCAACATGTGTCTGGCTTTTTGAGGGCGGGGAAATCCCCACTTCGCCGTTGTCCTGTCCTTTCAGAATGGTGAACTCAGTTCCATCGAATGTGGCTGCGACTCAAACTTCCAAATGTAGCATAGAGTGAAAAAAACACTATGAAATATCTTAAATATCCTGTCTGCACATGTTGTTTTGCAAAAATTGGCTCATACCAGTACTCATCTCTGTGTTGGTCGAATCACCATCTTCGATGTGATATTTGCTGTACATCAACCCCTGTGTGGCCTTGTCTTTGTTGGGCTTCAATCTCGATATCTTGATTCTTGTTGCGCGCGCATGCGCGCGCGCGCCTGTTTGTAGGGCTTGAAGACCGGGGAATCTAAAGGAGGATCTGCATGAATCCTGGCCGCGACAGGTAGGCGCCATATCCCAACTTATGGGGAGGTGAAAAGTCAGCATGGTTGTCAGTTGTTAAACTCCCATCGATATTCTTACCCCATAGGATCCATGGTGCTGGTATATTAATGCTAACATTGGGGGTATATTGATGGTAAATGTTACCATATATGGCATACATGGATCCTATGGGTACTGGATATTAGCATCTACAGTTGGATGGCAACACCCGAACCGCGAAAAACCGAATTCACGGTGATGATTTCTGACATGCTCCAACTGTGCTTCTTCCCCCCCAAAAAACTTTCTGGTGCTTAGTAGGGAATGAGGGAATGATCCATTTCATCACTAGTAGTAATCATCCCAGCAACCCCCATTCACATCCATTACTAAGCACCAGTAAGAAAAGGATATTCATTCCATCTGGGTCAGCAAGATCTTTCGGGAATTAAGTGGAATCGAATCATCCAAGAACAAATTCCAGAGAGGTCGACTCAGATCGACCGCCCATTTTTTGCATCGCCCTGCCCCCCCCCCCACTTTCCCCACTTCCCAACTTACAAGGGCACACGAGGTGCTTTCTGGTGTCGCACATAAGATAACACGACATGGAAACATGTGGCTGAGATGCAAAATGCTTACTTTCGTGGGTATCCACCAGTCTCCGGGGAACTATCAAATCATACATGAAATATAGGGTCACAAGCTGGGTTGTCTCAAAACTTGAAATCTCACTACACCCCTGCAGGCCTCTTGAAGTTTTACCTGGATGTCTGTAGATTGCCGGCTCATTCTTTGTTTTGAGATTTATCTGGTAAACTGGTAAACCCAAAGAATAAACCATACCTCGGTTACGTAGTTCCTTCACTTCCGGCATGGGAAGGGGGGGTAGTCAAAACAATACCCACAAGGATGTTTGATGTTTCTTCCTTCATGAAACACCTCCACAGTCGGACTCCACAATTATATAAACTATAGTTTGTAAGGATACATCCACAATAAATCGCAGTTAGCCTTCTTTCAATCAGCCTTTGGTTTTAGGGCCCCTTCCTGTCAAGATACCACATTTGCCACATTTTTTTTCACGCCTTTGGCGCATGGCATGGCATTTCGCCAAGGCCAAAAAGATGAACAACGCCCATCCAAAATCCCGGGAAACCGTGGGAAATCGTCAACAACAACGCCCATCCTTAAACAAATCACCATGAGTTTCCAGTTGTTTCTATGAAACATGAATAGTGAAATGAATACTGAATATATCAGGAAAATATCTGAAGATGTTGGTCGTCCAAAACTCCATGGTCAAGTCTCAGCAAGTTGAGGATCTCCATTGCTTTCATCAAATATGGGTATATAATATATATATATATACCCATAAAATGGTAACAAAAAAAAGGTTTATCAATAATGTTTATGAAATTGGTTATTGGGGGTATACCGCGGTACACACATAACCATTAAAATGGCATTTGTTCATTTGGAAAAAGAAAACACATGATAAACATTGATAAACCATGTAGAGAGGTGCCTGTATCAATGTTCAATTTGCCCACGACTTTGAAGCATCAAGGCTGCTCTACCCATGGATTTGTTCCAGAAACGGAGACGGCCAGATCCCACGTCCGACGCAGAATGTCTGGAATTAAAACCGAACAAATCGGCCCAACAAGGCTGGCAAACTGTTGCTGTATCAGCAGGCAAGGATGTTGAACTCTAAAAAACATCGTGTCACAATATATCACAATAAATTGGTGTCATGTGATTTCTCCTTCAAGTTAAAACAACTGAAAACTAACGACGAAATAGCTACGCCTTCCAGACAGAAAATGTGCAGCCAAAAAAATGTGCAAAAGAAACACAGCTTTCAGTTCTTGTCAGGGTCAGCACGACAAAGCCGCCAAAACTCTCATTGGCACCTGGAAAAGGCAGGTTACACACCTTGAATTTTCGGTGGGACCTCAAGGCATGACTCGGCATGACTACTCTATCTACTCCAGCTGTCAGTCTATCCATTTGTCGCCATCAATCCATCCATCCATCCTTATGTCATCATCTGTCTATCTCCAGCTATGGATGAACCAATGAGCAATCAAAGTAAGGTTTGCAGGTTGCCGTTTACCCGGAACATTGGGTAGTACCAAACATGAGCAATATCTGGCGCTTGCATCTTGAGAAAAATCCATAGCAAGAGTTGGAACTAGATCAAAATTGCAAAGAATGGATTGATGGATGTTTCCCTGCACTTCCTGTTTAAGTCAGTCCTTGCCGTAGAATTTGTGGTGTATGCGAGTGCATGCTTAGCATCAATCAACCAATACTCCTCATGATTGGACACATATGACATATGAAAGGGTGCGAAATTAAATTGGTAATTGTCATTTTTTATTTTTGCATTTTTTTTTTGGTCGTCCAGGTTCCCTTCCTTGGTTTTTGCAGCTAAAATCTCTCATTTGCTGCATTTTATCGCTAAAATCTCTCATTTGCACTGTTCATCAATTTTTCGACTGGTTTCAGGATTTGTTCAATGGTTTTTATCGAGTGTTCCATCGTTTTCATTGGTTTGTCCATGATTTGCTTCAATTTTTCCATGAGTTTCTTCAATTGTTCTATGGTTTTCTTCGATTGTTCCATGGTTTTCTTCGACTGTTCCATTGTGTTCTTCAATTGTTCTATATAGGTTTGTTTTCGATTGTTACATGGTTTTCTTCAAATTTTCCATGTTTTTTTCCATTGTTCCATGGTGTTCTTCCATTTTTCCATGGTTTTCTTCAATTTTTCCATGGTGTTCTTCAATTGTTCCATGGTTTTCTTCATTTTTTCTATGTTTTTATCCAATTTGTGCATGGTTTTCAGTCATTTTTTACTTGTTTTCATTTATGGTTCCAGAGTTTTCATTGATTTTTTACATGGTGTTCATTGTTTTTTTTTTTCCGAAGTTTTCATTTATTTTTGGAAATGCACGATGTGCAAACTATAAATTGTAGATGTAAAGAGGTATATATGCATGGCTAATCATGACTATATGTATATGTAGATCAGTGTATTTGCACATGTATTTAATATATATATATATGCAGGGTTTGGTTTAGGGTTTATTTAGGGTTGGTTTAATGGTTTCTTCTAGACTTGTTTAGGGTCTAGTTAGGGTTGGTTTAATGTTTCTTTAGGGCTGGTTTAGGGTCTGGTCAGGGTTTGTTTAGGGTTGGATTAGGGGTCATTTAAGGATACAACATGTACATACAAATAGCTATAATTACGTGGATGCATATCCATGCGCATGATTATTTATAGTTTTTTTGGGGATCAAAGCTGTGTATATAAACAACCACAAATATGTCAGATATATATATATATATACATATGTCTGTATACCTATAAGTAAATATGTATGTATATATATATATACATACATACTTATATATACACACATTTATGTATATACATATACATATATACATGTGTATATATATAAGTACATATATATATATATATAAGTGTATATATAAACGCACATATTAAAAACAAAAAAATATATGTCTATGTAAATATATATATATAAGGATATAAACATAAATATAGATATAGTCGAATCAAACTAGTGTATTGAAAAATATGCAAGTTTGAATTTAAATAATTTAAAAAAACGGGCGGGGGGGATTGGGGGGGAGGAACAAGGGTGCAGCGCCTCCCCCCCAAAGCAGATTGGAAGCACCTATGTTCACATGCAAGGTGCTGGGTTGAATGTGATACTACACGACATGCACCCTGGAAACATGTGGAATACAGGTTAAGGCACAACGATGCACAATAGTTTCATTGGATGTTATCATCGTGTTGGTGTAAGATCTCTTTAAATAAGGTTGGTGTACTGTATATTCTGGTTTGGTTCAGGGTTGGCTTGGGCTTTGAACATCATCTCGGTGGTAATGCAAACCTTTTAGGTAGATAGATAGTTAGTTAGTTAGTTAGATAGATAGATAGACAGATAGACAGATAGACAAATAGACAGACAGATAGATAGATAGATAGATAAATAGATAGATAGATAGATAAATAGATAGATAGATAGATATGGAGATAGATAGATAGATAGATAGATAGATAAGATAAGATAAGATAAGATTAGATTGGATTAAATTAGATTAGATTAGGTTAGATTAGATTAGATTGGATAGATAAATAGATAGATAGATAGATAGATAGTTAGATAGATAGATAAATAGATAGATAGATAGAGAGAGAGAGAGATAGAGAGATAGAGAGATAGGTAGATAGGTAGATAGGTAGATGTAGATGCAGATGTAGATGTAGATATAGATAGATTTAAATAGATATAGACATAGATATTGACATAAAAATAGACATAGATATAGACATAGATATAGACATAGACATAGATATAGACATAGGTATAGATAGAATTATATATATATAGATATAGAAATAGATATAGATTTAGATATAGATAGAGACAGAGCTGTGATAGAGATAGATGGATGTGTATCTAATGCACAACATGCACCTGGTGAACATGCTTCACTGATAGATTGATCGATAGATGATAGATGAATCATAGGAGCCAGGAGCCATAGAAGCCACAGAAGCCACAGAAGCCACAGAAGCCACAGAAGCCGCAGAAGCCACAGAAGCCACCAGAACCGTAGAAGCCACAAAAGCCACCAGGAGCCACCAGTGACCAGGAGCCACCAGCAGCCAGGACCAAAAAAAACCAATGCAAAAAACAAAATGCCAAAAAAAATAGCCCTCCCATAAAAATATGTAGGTCAAACTTGTCGACGTGCGAAATCATGGCTTGGATTGGTCCGCTGCAATATCCTATGGGTTTCATTTTCTGTGTATATATATATATGTATAGATATATAAATATATATATATGTCACACACACACATAGTTAAAGGACCGGACAACACTCAACTTCTTCCAATAAACACCAAACGAAAGAGAAGACGAGATGGGAAAGACAGGAAAGAGAAAGTGGATGGGGGAGGCGCGCTGGCGTGCCAGAGGCGTATGTGAAAGAGTTGCGTGTGAAAGAGGTGTAGGTGCAACCAGAGCCAACCTGGTGCAGTAAGTGCCACGCCCACACAAAAGGTAAGTCGATGTGGGCAGATGGCAGGAGCTGACGGGTGAGCCGAACAAGAACCCCACACAAGGGGAATAACATTCAATAACATTACAGTGTCTATAATTACTCATTCCGGTGCCAATAGCATGCAGCATGCAGCATGCCATCCTTAGATGTTGCCACAGCCCTTCACCAGTTCGGCAACATCTGGATGTACACTCCGGTAATTAAACGTGGCTTGGAAAAAACCGAACTTAGATGGAGGCTTAGTTCGCTGGAAGCATCGTAGGAAAATATAGGAACATCAACTATAAATGGTGGATTTTCCAGCAAACCATGTTTGAATAATAATTAGTAATGGTTGATAATGGTTAGTAATGGATTACAATATTGTTGATAATGGTGAATACTGGTGAATACTAGTGAATAATGGTGAATAATGGTGAACAAAACGTTGATAACTGTGCTTAATGATGATTAATATCGATTCATGGAATTGCCGCCTTGACAGCAACTGGGGTATAATTAATCCAATGCTACTAAGGTGTAATCCCTGTGGAACAACCACCATTAACCATTGCTAAACATGCATTGACCATAATTCACCATTATTTCCCCATGTCCCTTTAGCGATCTCCCGGCCTCAAATCCGCGTGCACTCCGGTTTGTCCTCTTCTTCGAACAGCTTGTCCGACATGTTCTGCACGGTTTTTGGGTGGAAAAACCACCGGAAAATCACGGGAAGACCGTGGGAAAATGCATTTTTTTCTAGGAAAACCACGAAAACCATGGGAACACGCATGGTTTTTCTGGGAAAACCATGGGAAATGAAGTGTCTTTTTCGTGGGTAAATGAACATCCAATGGCTATGTGAGGTGTCTGTTTCGATTTGCGGGATATGGCTTGGCCCCAAAACATGGAGGGAATGGTAAGATCAGCGAAACCCAAATTGGACAAATGTCATCCTGCAAGTTGGGATGCTCCTCCATTTTTTTTTCAGGGACTTTTTCGACAGGAAACACTATGAAACACTGGATTGTGCCAATGATTCGGGATTTCTCTACAGTTGATTTACCTTTACAAAGTACCAGGAATATGTGGGCTATTGACAAGGTACCATCATGTTACACTGATTATTCAGTTGAGTGTCCAAGACACCCATATGCCCATTCCCACATGGCTGTCACGTCGGGTGACTCTCGATGTACGGTTCCTCGTGGCTGGAACTCTTGGGATGGTGCTTGGTTGTCTCGGTGATCCGTGCTACCAATAATCATGGCCAATCTTAGACACATGTTTTTGCTCGTCAGTACGTATAGATGTGTTTATGTATATGTATATATATAATATATATATACATCGTGCGTATATGCGTCCATACGCAAAAAATGTATATATGTAAAATGTTTATATGCTTATATGTTCTATGTATATAAGTAAATGTATATGTACATGTGTGTAATTAAAAATAACAAAATACACAAACCATGTATTTATATGTATATATTTATGTTTATGTATAAGTATGTATATATATATATATACATATATATATATACGCATATATATATATATTGTAAATATGTACATGCATATATATATATATATGTATGTTTGTATGTATGTATGTATGTATGTATAGATATATATTGTATATATGTATATGCATACATATACATATACATATGTATATGTATGTATATATTTATATACATATATATATATATATATACATATACATATACATATATATAAATATATGTATATATACAGGTATATATGTGTATGTATATATATATATATATGTATATAGCGACGGACTGAAACTTAGAATGCCGCCATGTTTGTTAAGATTTTTAACGGTGCCACTTAGAATGCCTTTTTTTTGGCCTCACTTAGAATGCCTCCATCGCTAAAACATTCAAACCTGCGAGCTGGACTTTATGAGGCATTCTAAGTGCGCATGATTATCGCCATATTTGGAGACCCTTTCAATATTTTTTGGGTCCAAGGCATTCTAAGTTTCAGTCCGTTGCTATTAGAGATATAGACTTAAACTCTTGATGGTATATAAAATTTATTATATAATCCCCTGTTCTGGTGTGAATATGCTAGTTGTTGTCCCCTAAATCGCATTTGTGAGTTTCAGGAGAAAGGAAAGGAAAGGAAAGGAGAAAGGAAAGAAGAAAGGAAAGGAGAAAGAAAGGAGAAAGGAAAGGAGAAAGGAAAGGAGAAAGGAAAGGAGAAAGGAAAGGAGAAAGGAAAGGAGAAAGGAAAGGAGAAAGGAAAGGAGAAAGGAAAGGAGAAAGGAAAGGAGAAAGGAAGGGAGAAAGGAAAGGAGAAAGGAAAGGAGAAAGGAAAGGAGAAAGGAAAGGAGAAAGGAAAGGAAAAAGGAAAGGAAAAAGGAAAGGAAAAAGGAAAGCAAAAAGGAAAGGAAAAGGGAAAGGAAAAAGGAAAGGAAAAAGGAAAGGAAGAAGGAAAGGGAAAAGGAAAGGAAAGAGGAAAGGAAAGAGGAAAGGATTGGTGTGGCATTCTAAGTGTTACAAATGCAGCCGGGAGGGACAAAAATCGTCAAGGAAAGCATAGTTCATGTGGAAATCAGCAAAAATCATACAACCCATGCACCCAAAAACCCGTGGACGCATTCTATGTGTAACATTTTTGGCAGCATTCTAAGTGTAAAACCGTCTGGTTGAAAGGAAAGGAAAAAGGAAAGGAGAAAGGAAAGGAGAAAGGAAAGGAGAAAGGAAAGGAGAAAGGAAAGGAAAAAGGAAAGGAGAAAGGAAAGGAGAAAGGAAAGGAGAAAGGAAAGGAGAAAGGAAAGGAGAAAAGAAAGGAGAAAGGGAAGGAGAAAGGAAAGGATAAAGGAAAGGAGAAAGGAAAGGAGAAAGGAAAGGAGAAAGGAAAGGAGAAAGGAAAGGGGAAAGGAAAGGATAAAGGAAAGGAGAAAGGAAAGGAGAAAGGAAAGGAGAAAGGAAAGGGGAAAGGAAAAAGGGGAAAGGAAAAAGGAAAGGAAAAAGGAAAGGAAAAAGGAAAGGAAAAAGGAAAGGAAAAAGGAAAGGAAAAAGGAAAGGAAAAGGGAAAGGAAAAAGGAAAGGAAAAAGAAAAGGAAGAAGGAAAGGAAAAAGGAAAGGAAAGAGGAAAGGAAAGAGGAAAGGATTGGTGTGGCATTCTAAGTGTTACAAATGCAGCCGGGAGGGACAAAAATCGTCAAGGAAAGCATAATTCATGTGGAAATCAGCAAAAATCATACAACCCATGCCCCGAAAACCCTTGGACGCATTCTATGTGTAACATTTTTGGCAGCATTCTAAGTGTAAAACCGTCTGGTTGAAAGGAAAGGAAAAAGGAAAGGAGAAAGGAAAGGAGAAAGGAAAGGAGAAAGGAAAGGAGAAAGGAAAGGAGAAAGGAAAGGAGAAAGGAAAGGAGAAAGGAAAGGAGAAAGGAAAGGAAAAAGGAAAGGAGAAAGAAAAGGAGAAAGGAAAGGAGAAAGGAAAGGAGAAAGGAAAGGAGAAAGGAAAGGAGAAAGGAAATGAGAAAGGAAAGGAGAAAGGAAAGGAGAAAGGAAAGGAGAAAGGAAAGGAGAAAAGAAAGGAGAAAGGAAAGGAGAAAGGAAAGGAGAAAGGAAAGGAGAAAGGGAAGGAGAAAGGAAAGGAGAAAGGAAAGGAGAAAGGAAAGGAGAAAGGAAAGGAGAAAGGGAAGGAGAAAGGAAAGGAGAAAGGAAAGGAGAAAGGAAAGGAGAAAGGAAAGGAGAAAGGAAAGGAGAAAGGAAAGGAGAAAGGAAAGGGGAAAGGAAAGGAGAAAGGAAAGGAGAAAGGAAAGGAGAAAGGAAAGGAGAAAGGAAAGGGGGAAAGCAAGGAGAAAGGAAAGGAGAAAAGAAAGGAGAAAGGAAAGGAGAAAGGAAAGGGGAAAGGAAAAAGGAAAGGAAAAAGGAAAGGAAAAAGGAAAGGATACCTCCCATGAGATTGGATTTATATACAATTATTCATATGAAATAGTAAATTTATACAATCCTTCAAACCATGTGTTTCACAAAAAAAACAGAGATTTTGCAACAGAATGATGACATTTGTATATGTTTTTGGCGGCATTCTATGTGGGCTGCACAAAGTACATAAAACCCCACGTATACCGAGTATTTTGAAAATATGGGCTTCAAATGTTTGACATGCTGTGACCTGGACTTTTTGGCCGGAGGCATTCTATGTGTGGCACTCAATCTCATATTACGCTGTAAATTCTCACAAAATTTACCTACGAACGACTCATTACAAAAAGACCAGGTCAAATTGCTGCAACCCGAAAATTGCATTTTACCAGGGTTTTTTAAGATTTTGCCCCCGCGGCGGCATTCTTTAGGACAGCGCGACCTGAAGGGGTGCGGCATTCTAAGTTTCAGTCCGTCGCTATATGTATATATATTATATGCATATATTTATATGTATATAAATATATGCATATATATATATATGCATATATATATATGTATATATAAAATGTATATATGTATATATAAAATGTATATGTGTATATATATATGTATGTATATATATGTATAATATGTATATATATATATATATGTATCTTAATATATATATAATGTATCTTAATATATATATATATATATACAAACGTGTGTATATTGTATATTCAAACATACTAACCCTCATGTATGTAAAAGCTTAAATTGCAAAGTAGCCATCCAGTTAGTTTACAAAGAATCCAAGTTGTATTGCTACCGTTAGACTTCACATTTTTCAATATTCTATTCTTATCCGAATGATCTCCGAAAAAATACGTTCTTCGTGAGGCGGGGGCCTCGTTTTGACCGTTTTGTTAAAGTCAAGTACGTATGGTTTTTGTTGCAAGGTACTTTGACTTTATGCAATATTTATGGTTTCTATATGTTTCTATGGTTTCCTAGGCCTTCTTTATTCGCAATTTTGGCGAACTTTCCCAGCATGGCCGCACACTCGACCATCCTGGGGATCTCGCGTCAACTTCCACATGAGAAGTGCTGGAAAGAGCATGATGACTGGAACTTTTTTTGCTGAAAGATTCTTGAGCATATACCGACTTTTATATATATACACACACCTTTTCCTGCTGTAGATTGTTACTACTATTATTATTACTATTATATATATTACTTATTAGTGATATTGCTTTGTATTATTATCATCATGATTATTACTATTATTTATTAGTATGTTATGGTTATTGTTGTTATTATCATTACTATAATGATTATCATTATCATTATGATCATTATTATCATTATTCACAGTATGATCATTACTATTATCATTATTATTATTATATGTGATGACACATAATATTTATTATACCTTTGGGAATCACTATGTAACTATAATTTATTATGAATATTTACAGATATTGTAGGTAACGTCTAATATTATTATATAATTTACATGTTGTTTCTAATTCCAATCCAGTAACACATTATGGAACATCACTACATATTTAAAATATCAATTGGTGAGAATATGACATATTTGATGCCATTATTATTCATATCTAATATAGTTTGGGACCAACGTATAATTATAATTATGAACATATTTTTCCCATAGTCTAAGTTATTATTAATATTTATTAAGCATGTTAATTTATTAATGTGGGTATAACAACAATAAACAATTTCCCAAATCACCATTTTTTTACAGGTGGTATAAACCATTCGCAGTCATGGGTGGTTTATTACTGTTTGACTCACATTATCCCATTTATAGCTAAGAGACTTCTATTGTTCATTGGTTTTTTCTTGGATAATCATCCACTAATCATACTCTCTGGTTGGTGGTATACCTACCCCTCTGAAAAATGATGGACTTCGTCAGTTGGGGTTACTATTCCCAATATATGCAAAAATAATCAAAACAGTTATAACATGAGAATTTCATCATCCCATCATCCCAACTATATTGATATATGGGATCATATGGCAGTGTGTCAAAACCTTGTACCCCTTCTGTTCACTTCAAAATTGCTGGGTTAAAATGGATGTTCATCCCCCTAAAAATGGTATTTTCATAGGTATTGATCCATAGCCATATTAATGGGTTAATATTGGCTATTGATGGATATGAGTATATCAAATTAAAATCATATTGATATATCAATATTGACCATCAGCTACTATGATCAGCTACTGGGATATACTATATCAATATTGATATATCATGTTAATATTGGCTATGGGATCAGCTACTGGGTATCATATTGATCATATAACCATTTATAGTGGATTTTCCCATTAAAAATGGTGGATCTTTCCATAGTTTTTTGTATGTTTACCAGAGGGTATACAGCTAAATATGTTTTATCCATAGCTGACCCCTATGATGCCCAGCCTCCATCGGCTGGATCCGCCGGATCGGCCCTGCGTCCAGTTGTTGCCTTGAGTTTTCCATGGGGAAAACAGGGGGGAAAAAAACACCAAACCATGGGAAAACCCTACAGAAAACCATTCTTATTACCCTCTGGTAAACTAACGTAACTATGGAAAATCACCATTTTTAATGGGAAAATCCACTATAAATGGTCATTTTCAATAGCTATGTTAAATTACCAGAGGGTACATCTTATTACCATGATAAGCTTAACAGTTGAAGCTTGTGTGTTTAAAGGAAGTGTCCCCATGAAGCAACATCTTTGAGCATCTTTTTGGGGTTGATCATTCCAATCTTACCACCCAAAGATATCTGGTTGGTGGCTTCCTCCAACCCGAAAATATGAGTCAACTGTAACTGGGGATTGCAAAAAAAATAGCATGATCGATCAGTTATGTTCAGGTAAGGATGGAACATAATTTAATACACAAAATCAAACATGATGACCCAAACATTGGGCACCGGCCCCCAGGAAAGCCAATCGTGTGCCAGAAAGTTGCAAGACATTCTGGAACTCAAGACCTCAGAGCAACAGAGGGGGATCAATTCAGAACACATCCACTATATCCTCTGGTAAACGTTTACGTAACTATGGAAAGATCCACCATTTTATATAGGTCAATCCACTATTTCGACTGGGCCATTTTCCAGTTCGCTATCTATGTATGTTTACCAGGCCGGGGTACAGCCCTGGAAACTCATCCGGAGTTGCTGGATTTGAGGCCATGAATCTAAGGCGCGCCAAAAAAAAAATCTGCAGGACCCAGCGGGCCCTTTGTGAATCGTCAGCCACGAAGAGAATTCCTTCATCGATCTCCAAAGGCACCAGGTGTTTTTTTATGCTGGTTGGTGGTTAATATCCTGTTAATAATGGTTAATGATGATGGTTATTAATATGGGTAATGATGGTTAGCAATAACCTGGTTGGTGGTGCGTGAAAAAAACCATCTTAATAAATGATGGTTCATGAGTTCGTCAATGGGGTTGGGATGACATCCCCAATATATGAAATGGAAAATCATCCATTCATGTTTGAAACCACCAATCAGTAATTCATCATAATTCACTACCCTCTGGTGAACTAACATAGCAATGGAAAATCACCATTTTTAATGGGAAAATCCACTATAAATGGCCATTTTCCATTGCTATGTTAGTTCACCAGAGGGTAACCAGAAATTAGTGTGGTTTCTTCTTGATGACTCCCTGACATTCACCAATGATTCCAGGGGTCTCTCCTCTGAGACCTCTGAAACCGGCGATTCTCTGAGCCTATGGGGAGATGTTTCAGGACCCATTGAAACCACCTTTTGAATGGGTCCTCAATGGGTCTTCAATGGGTCCTTAACGGTAGCCATTGATACCCATTGATAGCCATTCCAATTCCATTTTAGGGCTGGTGATTTCCTAAAGATCATGTCATATTTTATTGTATTATACTATAATATACACTATCAATATCACATAGTTTCATTTCGTTTAACACTATCAAAAAATATCATAATGTCTGTATGTCTGTATGTATGTATGTATGTATGTATGCATGTATGCATGTATGCATGTATGCATGTATGCATGTATGCATGTATGCATGCATGCATGCATGCATGCATGCATGTATGTATGTATGTATGTATATATGTATATGTGTATGTATATGTATATGTATACGTATATGTATATGTATATGTATATGTATATGTATATGTATGTGTATGTATGTATGTATGTATGTGTATATATATATAGAGATATATACATATATGGGGCTATAATTCCATACAGGTTCATATAATTTACAATATATATATATATTATTATATGGTGATAATTCCACAAATATTCCGATACTTCGATTCTTAACGTCTCATGATCTCCTCATTGCCGAGTTGCGCATCTCGCGTGCTTCGCGCTGCAAACCTCGACCGTTGAGTCGTTGAGCCGTGCCGAGACTTTAAAAAAAACAGAGGCTATTCCAGGCATCTATAACCTCTGGCAAATTAACATAGACCCTGGCAGATAGGGTTTGGAAGACTAGTTTCCACTATAAATTGGTCATTTTCAGGGTCTATGTTAATTTACCAGAGGGTACATTTTTCATGATTATGGTGGTAAAAAAATATGAGTTAATTGTTATAATCATTGAGTCGTGATATACAGTAGTGACATATATATATGTGTGTGTGTACAATATTACGGTAGTCATTGGGTAATGATATTGCAATGATATAATAGTAAACATGATAATCATGATAATAGTAACATGATTTCCAACTAGCAATGGAAAACACCAAGATGGTATGTGGTTTGAACCCGTCCCAAACATCGTCCTCAAATATCGTCAAATGGGATCAGCATAATTACTGTTTTAATCAATGAAACATTGTTTTGTGTACAGCACATTTCAATCCGCCAACCAGTACACTATCTCTACTGGACTTGATACTGGAGATGCCTTGGAACGTCTATCCCAAGCTGAGGCGTGAAGAATAACGTTGCCAATTCATATCAGGCTGAAGTCTTAGGATGTTGACGCTGTTGATCATCCACATAACTTTGAGTGTTTGAGGATGCTGAATCAATGATGACCCACACCCATTTGACTTTTTGCAAAGATGATCTTTCGCGATTTTTGCACATTGCTCCTCACCAAAAAAAATCCTTGCGAAGTGTAGCTAAATTTACATGGATTAAAACAATTCCGTCCCACAACATATATCAAGGTATTGATTTCAATGAGGGAACATCTACAGAAAACCGTGGCAGTTTATTCGGTGGGTTGCCACCTGGCACCATTTGAAACCTCGATTGCCAATGGTTGTTGCCAGTTTTGATTGCTCAAAATCCTCACGACATTGGGTGAGAGGCATCCAATGTAAGTTCCATGGTTTAAATCAATTTGTTCTGCTTGAAATCCAGTTTTTGCCAGAGTTTTCCGTGGGTTTTCCATAGTTTTCCATGGTAAAAATCCACCAGTCCAGCCATTTTCCCATGCCTCCAGTTTGTTGCTTCCCAGTGACAGACGATGTCCAGCGATTTCGCCACACCGCGGATGCGCGGGATTCCATCGCCTGGATTATATCGTTATATGGTTCATGCCAACAATATGGTGATTAATGGTTGATATTAATCTACCATATAACTATGGTGATTTTTTTAATATCGTGATATTAATGGTGAATCACTATATGTGCGTTGATAGTAGATTAATGGTGATTGATGGTGATTGATGGCGATTGATGGGTACCCCCATTTTAGGAAACCTCCATAATACGAGGACATTTTTGTCAAGAAATGTTTATCGTTTCGTTATCGTTTTCGTTATCGTTCAAAGAGGGAAACATTTTTGGGAAAATGGCATGAACCAAGGAAAGTTGGAAAGGAGACCTGTTGTCATCGTCACTGCTTGCGCATAAAAGAGCGAAAATACAAGACGCTCATCCGGAAGGCTTGAGCACTGGCGAGACAAAAAGAGCATCCAAATACAGCTAGTTACCACATAACAATACGTGATTGGATACAAAATCGTTTGCAGCAATTAATAAAAAATGATCAAAAATAAAGAAATTGGCCAGGATCAAGAGTGTCAGCATACTTTTGCACATCTTCCGCTGTTTGCGCTGGGCATGACGTATACCCCACAAGTGAGAGCCTAGATGATGTAAATGCTTCTAGAACAGGTATCCACCATAATGTCATGTACACCACCCCTTCACTTCCCACACTGCTTTCACATAATTATGATGTGATTCCCACATTATCTTTTTTGGGACTTAACTATATCGTTTTACATATCAAGATGCATATTTTTACATGATAAACCGCTCGAATACATACCTCCTATACGGAGAGTTTAGCCTCTTTCTCATATACATATTCACTATACTCTCAGCTACTTGGCAGGGACCTTGTTACTTTAGTCTAGACCCTGTATGTATGGTGGAGTTTTTTGTTTTTACAGCTCAACATTATTCAATTGGATTTAATGGGATTTATAATGGTTAATAATGGCTATATAATACTGGTTGATGCCAGTAGTACCGCGCAAGGCGGTGTCGGAAGTTTCAAAAAATAGTAAACCTGTAGGAGAGGTTGGTTGTTGTGAATCACGGATGGCAGAGCGAACCCACTGATGGACCGAAAGGTGGTTGGAGTTGTGTTTTCTGGAGTGGCTGCAATGGTTGCAGTGGTCACCTGACCACAACTGCTGGATGTAGTGTGGTGTAGTGCAGTTGTAGTAGTAGTTGTAGGTGTAGTTGTAGTGTAGTGGAGTTGTAGTTTTAAGTTGTAGTTATAAAGTAGTGCAATTAGTGTAGTGTAGTTGCAGTTGCAGTTGTAGTTGCGGTGTGGTGTAATTAGTGTAGTGTATTGTAGTGTACTGTAGTGTTGTGTACTGTAGCGTGGTATAGTGTAGTGTAGTCTAGTGTATTGCAATGTGAAGTAGTGTAGTTGTAGTTGTAGTGAAGTGTCGTGTAGTGCATGTAGTGGTAGTTGCAGTTGTCATGTAATGTAATGTAATTAGTGTAGTGTAGTGTTGTGTAATGTAGTGTAGTTGTAGTTGTAGCTGTATTTGTAGCGAATGTACTGAAGTTTAATTAGTGTATTGTAGTGTAATGTAGCGTAGCTGTAATTGTAGTTGTAGCTGTGGTGGTGGTAGTGGTAGTAGTGGTAGTAGTGGTAGTAGTGGTAGTAGTGGTAGTAGTGGTAGTAGTGGTAGTAGTGGTAGTAGTGGTAGTAGTGGTAGTAGTAGTAGTAGTAGTACTAGAGTACTAGTAGTACTAGTAGTACTAGTAGTACTAGTAGTACTAGTAGTACTAGTAGTACTAGTAGTACTAGTAGTACTAGTAGTACTAGTAGTACTAGTAGTACTAGTAGTACTAGTAGTACTAGTAGTACTAGTAGTAGTAGCAGTACTAGTAGTACTAGCAGTACTAGCAGTACTAGTAGTACTAGTAGTACTAGTAGTACTAGTAGTACTAGTAGTACTAGTAGTACTAGTAGTACTAGTAGTACTAGTAGTACTAGTAGTACTAGTAGTACTAGTAGTACTAGTAGTGCTAGTAGTACTAGTAGTAGTAGTAGTAGTAGCAGTAGTAGTAGTAGCAGCAGTAGTAGTAGTAGCAGCAGTAGTAGTAGCAGCAGCAGTAGCAGTAGCAGTATCAGTAGCAGTAGCAGTAGCAGTAGCAGCAGCAGCAGTAGTAGTTGCTGTAGTTGCTGTAGTGTAATTAATTAGTGTAATTAATTAGTGTAATTAATTAGTGTAATTAATTAGTGTAATTAATTAGTGTAATTAATTAGTGTAATTAATTAGTGTAATTAATTGGTGTAATTAATTAGTGTAATTAATTAGTGTAATTAATTAGTGTAATTAATTAGTGTAATTAATTAGTGTAATTAATTAGTGTAATTAATTAGTGTAATTAATTAGTGTAATTAATTAGTGTAATTAATTAGTGTAATTAATTAGTGTAATTAATTGGTGTAATTAATTAGTGTAATTAATTAGTGTAATTAATTAGTGTAATTCGTGTAATTAGTGTAATTAGTGTAATTAGTGTAATTAATGTAATTTGTGTAATTAGTGTAGTTAGTGTAATTAGTGTAATTAAGTGTAATTAGTGTAATTAGTGTAATTAGTGTAATTAGTGTAATTAGTGTAATTAGTGTAATTAGTGTCGTGTCGTGTCGTGTCGCGTCGCGTAGCGTAGTGTAGTGTAGTGTAATTAGTGTAGTGTAATGTAGCGTAGTTTATTTATATATGTAGTTGTTGTAGTAGTAGTAGTAGTGTAGTGTAGTGTAGTGTAGTGTAGTGTAGTGGTAGCTGTAGTTGTAGTTGTAGTTGTCTATCTATCTGTCTGTCTATCTGCAATCTGCAAGCTTGAAAACCAAGCAATTCTGCGAGAGTTCCTCAACTTTTGAACTTGATAACGTCAAAAAGGAAGCACTTCTGCGAGACTTCCTCAATTTTTGAAGTTGGCAACATCAAAAACGAAGCAATTCTGCGAGACTTCCTCAATGTTTGAAGTTGGCAACATCAAAAACGAAGCAATTCTGCAAGACTTCCTTCAACAATGGAAAGTTATTTGCAGAGCTCGCAGCCTCGTACCAATGCCTTTTGCAATTTGTCCATTCCATCTGTCTAAAGTATTGCGCCTGCCACGAAAAAGTGATGCCAGGACACACAAAGTGCTGCACCTGTCACACAAAATCATCTTCCCAAAACTGAAGATCTGATGCTCTAAAATGCAACCGCTCTGGGGAATTCAGCGCCCTGACCTCCTAACATCTCTGATGAACATGTCTCTTGTACTACGCCTCCCACGGAAAATGCATCTTTCCAGATCCTCTTCAAATGTCCCACGCCTGCCATCCTCCAAAACCCTCACGTTTTTCTCACTTCTGACAAGGTGCACAATCCCTTGCACCGGCCACGTGAAACATCTGAACGTCCAAAAGTGCTCCGTACTTGGAAATGTGCTTCGCGCCACAACGACGTGCACTTTTTCAACATCTCAACTTCCAAAAGTGCTCCGAGCATGGTGTGTTTTGTACATTTTGGCTTGGAAATGTGCTTCGCGCCACAACGGCGTGCCATTTTTCATCTCTGCGCACCCGCCGCTTTAGCGAGCCTACCTTTTGACCCTCCGGAGCCACAAATCATTGGAAAAACACAGCGTTTCACGACTTTGCTACCTTTTTGCGCACCTGCATCTTCTTTCTTCTCACTCTTTCTCTGCTCTGATCTTCTCTCTTCTGCTCTTCTCTTCTCTGACTCTTCCCACCTCTGCTTTTCCATGTGTCCATATCGTCGGAAGTTTGACTTCTAAACTTCCCTCCATAAATAAACAATGATAAACATAGGTAAATATAAATATATATACAGGTAAATAGAAGGGTAAACAACAATTTATCAGCAAAGAGGCATCGAAACATCATCTGATTTGCAACACTCTGACGACCTCAAATGGCCATCTGAAGATTCGCACACTGCCTGGTTGCTGAGCGGACATTAGGCGTGCATGGGACAGATGCGTATGGATGCGTATGCCTCAAACTTGGGGGCCCAAAAAGGTCTAATTTAGAGTATTTACCAATAAAACATGATAAAACATGGATCAAAATTATGGTTTTGCTGGGTGAAAAAAATGAGCCATGAAAAACATCCAACCTTGCCGCGTGCCCGCCAGGAGCAAGCCCAGCGCAGCCGCCTCGGAAACTCACCCTCCATAAGCATAAAAAGTGTCACAACAAACACAATCATGATGATAGCAAGAGGTTTTCTCAACTGGTATTGTCATCATCATCATCATCATCGTCATCATAATCGTGATAATCATCGTGATAATCATGATGTTCATTGCAAACATTATAATATTTATCATTATCAGCAGCATCACTGTCCACTACAGTCACCATGATGTAAATGATTCCAACACTCTTGGAGAAGCCGTTAAAAAAACCTCATTCGGCACAGCTAAGAGCCCTGCGAGACAGTGGGCAGTGAATGCATTCTGCTTGCTTTCCGGTTGAATCTCAGGGCACCAAGTCCACTCCAGCAGCGTTCATGGAGTTACCACAACCGAAAGCCAAAGAGCTCCTGCCTCATGAAGCGGTGAGCTCAGATGTCCGATGACCTGAACATCGCTGACACAGCTGAAGTTCAGCAGAAGTGTACCGAATGGACTCTCATCGAAAATTATTGGGTTTTTTCCAAGTGTATCTTTGCAGCTTTGCACACTAAATTGGCAGTTCAAAACAATGACATCGATGCTGAGGGAAATCGCAGGTGCAGCTACAAGGAGGTCAAATTGAAACCTGTGATATTCCCTTGGTTTATTCTTGGTCCACAAACACATAGAATTGGTGTCTGAAAATGGCCATGTTTATGCATTTTCATGGGGAAAATATGGGAAAAATTGGATGAAGCGCTAAAAAAAAGGTGGTCTTCGACCCACCTTTGACTTGCTGCTGTCAAAAAACTCTCACATCGCCCTCCGGCTGGCGACAGGCAACAACCAGCCTTGCTGTTGGCACCCACATGGTGGATGGTGGATTGGGTGACTATGGCATTTGGGGTTTTCCAAACACATATTTCAAACAACCTGCAGGGTGCTACTCCTCACACCTGAACTTGAAATCTGTCTTCAGACTCTGGTTGTCATGACAAATGGATCTATGTGCTCTTGGTAGCTTCCGGCCTTTGCCGAGTATCAAAACTCATATCGATGTATGAGGATTGCTTGCAGACCTGGTCGGTTCAAGTTCAAGATCTTGCACCTTTAAAGTAGCTTAGCCTTCCTCCAACATCGTTACATGTCAGACTCGACAAGCAAGCGCAAATTTCCTTCAAGGCTCCTACTCTTCTATGCTTTGCAAACAGCCAAGCCCTAAGAAGTGCAGTGCGGACTCCATCGCAGCAACGAAGAAAAAAGCTCCGCACGTGTTCGAAGCATCGTTCCCTGCCGGGCGAAGCCAAGTCCCAACCTTGGTCTTTCGGGATGAGAGGAACTTATCACGCCATGATGGCGTGATGGAGAGGAACAAACGTGAGGAGAAAATACCCTCTGGTAATTTAACATAGCTATTGAACATGGCCATTTATAGTGGATTTTCCCATTAAAAATGGTGATTTTCCATAGCTATGTTAGTTTACCACAGGGTAGACCAAACTGACCAAATCTATGTCTATATCTGAGCAACCATCAGCTTATGATATCTTATGATGTATTTCCGACATCAATTTAGATAGAAATTGATTGAACCTGTCACACATCACCAACAAAGAATCCGGCCATAGATGGCACCATGAGGAGCCAGTCCGCTCGACAGAAGCAGTCGATCGTCCTGCTCCAGCAGGGAAGATTGTACTGTCTGGTAAACGAACATGGCTATCGAAAATGGTTATATAAGTTATATATTTATTGATGATTTACCTGTGAAAAACGATGATGTTCCATTGGTATGTTAGTTTACTGCAAGGTATCATCCATTCTTTTGGGCCTTGTAAGTACATCCTCAAACGCATGAAATCATACGCAGCAATTTACTACAAACGCAGTATCTGCTCGACGATCAACTATACTGTCGAGCTGGTATATGGGAAACCTTGCGCATCATTCTCCATTCTGTCCATTCGATAGCTCAGTTGCAGGTTCTCAGCCCAGAGAAAAGAAAGGGACTGAAGAAGCCGTCATGGTGATCATGGTGATCATGGTGATCATGGTGATCATGGTGATCAAGTGATGATGGTGGTAACCCGAAACGAGCTACGTCGCAGTGAGCAGATCTCCTGTGAAAACAGAACCTGGTTCACAACGGAGATGTGGCCACCACCACGTCCACTGAACCTAAGCCACATGTCACATGGAAATAGCAAATGAATAGCAGCCATATTGTACAATTTGATTTGTGTAAGCAATGGCATAAACCATACCACCCATCAAAATGGTAGATTTGAAGATGGTGGGAATGGTGGATCCTATTGCTTTGCTAACATGATCCCGATGAATGGCTCGGCTGGGCTGCCAACAGATGGATCACAACCGCTCTCCATGGATCAATCAGCGCCTGGCGAAGTGGAAGGATCCAAAGGCACCGAGGCTCACGGTCGCGGCGGTCGCACTGTGCAACCCCATTTGTCACACGGCGGTCGCTTAGGGGCCAAAATCTCCTGACCTCTTTCCGATTCTGGCATCTGGCTATATATAATCTATATATGCTATATGATCAGCCAAGACTTCAAGATCGCTGAGTGTCCCACGATATCATTGTCGGAAGACACCGCCAGCAGGCTCCTGGCTTGTGTCTCTTCAAAGTCCCACATCAGGGGCGTTGAAACACAAAGTCTTCAAAGTACCCTCTGGTGAACTAACATAGCAATGGAAAATCACCATTTTTAATGGGAAAATCCACTATAAATGGCCATTTTCCATTGCTATGTTAGTTCACCAGAGGGTATGCCTTCAAAAATCCCCTGGGCTGCTGGCCCGCTATTCGAATAAGCGACTCCGCCGGGATTCTTCAGCTGCAGATCCTTGGCGAGCAACGACCGTTTGCCAAACGCGGCTGAATCAACCGCTTGTCTTTTTCCAAGCTTTGCACGTGAACGCGGTTTTCGTTGCTGGCTTGTTTCATATCCAGCGTGTTTGTATCGGTGCGAAAAACGTTTAGGGGACCCGGATCCCAAACGCTATGTTCATATCAGCTTTTTGGGCTGTCGTGAGGACGCTCAGACTTTCAGGCATTGACAAACTGAGTTCGAGATGCTTGAGACGGCCTTGGCGTCCCATGGTTCACACTGAAAACCAGTTCAAAAAGCCCCAGCAAGACGTATCCGAAATGTCTTCCCGTACCAAAAAGGAACACATGCCGCATACCTGGAAAACATTGGAAACTACCTTTGGATCCAGCGACACTATCAATGGCCTGTAGAGAACTTGTGTGCTGTGAAGGTCATTGTATAGTGTAAAAAAAAGGACCAAATAGTGCTGTTTCTGAAACCCCACGTGCTGTATCAAAGCTGTATGGGTACTTCAAGACTTCCCAAATCACGTTTTGGGATCCGTTTCGGGAAAGACCCACAGATCTGGAAGCGAAAAGCCCTTGATGTAACCCTGGTCCTGGGTTGCTGACGTCAGATGGAAAATGCGCACCATGTCCTGGGCAACGCGGCGCTACCGCCACGACAGACATCTGACACATCTCAGTCGTCTCAGTCGTCTCAGTCCTCCAGAATGGCCGCCACCTGAAATCCCAATGGATGCCTGGGATGAACGTGATCAACGTCGAGTTTTTTGGAATCCCAAGATCAAAAAGGCCAACAGCGAAAAACCAAGACCACCAAGACACATGGCAAGGGCTTTGCAGTTTTCGTACGCAGACACCTGTCGCAATCAAGCCCAATTGAAACAGCTTCTGGAGCTTTTGAAAACCTGACTCCATCCGAATTCTGCAGGAAATTGATCTTATTGGTTTGAGTCGGTCTGCGATGGTTAGCTGCTTAGCTCCATCTGCCTGCAGACTCAGCTCCGGAGTGAAGGGCATTGGCAATGCCTGGCAGGTAAAGAACATGTCCTCTGAAAAGAAATTGGATCGTTCCACAGAACCACAGAATTCCATTGAAAATCTGTATCCTCGAAACTTGAGCCAAACTACTGCAATGAAACCAACCTTTCGAAGTGCAATCACTGTCTCCAAGTCCTTGGGTCCTTTCCAGTGCCAATGCCTCCTGCTCTTCGGTTGGGAAGTTCCAAAGCTTCAAAGTCCGATCCTGCAGCACAGCGATAGCTCCCTCAGCACAGCAATCACCATCGATTTCCAACCAACCTTCACATGAATCATCATGAATCTACCACAAACATCCACAAACTACCCAGACACGTCAGTTTTAGTCGCGTGTCCTCTGCGCAGCTCGCCATCACGCGGCGACCTGTGAAAAGCAAAAAAACTGCCCCGTCGTCGCCCAACTCCCCAAGGGTCGGCTCAGTCGCAGACTGAAGGCAGGTTTGATGGCCTCATACTCCGTGCTGCACGCAGCGTGGCGATTGGAGAAGATCTTCTCTAAGAGCTGGGCAGTGACCAATCCATGATGCGTTCCGTGCTCAAAGACCGGTGAGAAGTTTTCCACCCTCAGAAACATGAAACACCTGTGCTGGACCCATGACCTCCAGTGGTTCCATTGACTCTTTCACGAGCCTGCGTAGCTTGACCAAGGCGATTTCGCCGCTTGGACAACTGAGACGTTGGCTGACCAGTTGCAGCCAGATCTGCCTGTGACATTGGAAACCTGAGAGTAGTTTGGACAGTGATCCATTCGTGGGAACATGTAAGGCTCAGGGTTCCATTTTGGTGACCCCAAATTGCTGGCCAGACTACAAGGTTGGGTACCTAATCTGCTAGTTCTGGCCACATGCTTACTGTTTCCATATTTCTTGTGATAGGTTCATGAAACAAAGTTTCAAGCTCAACGGATCCGCTTCTTTTGGGCATTTTGTGTATCTAGCGGAACCATTCTGCACAAAACCAAAAAAACATCATCATGTTGACTGATTGCCCTGTTCACTTAGTATCCCGGCTACGCACCCATGGAGTTTGAAAACCAACAAAAAACAATCTAACCATGGGTTTTTTGACACAGACATGGTCCATATGTTTCAAACCCCAGTTCACTCAGATTAGCTATGCGTTGTGAGCTTCCGGTGCTTCCAATGCCGTCACCGAGAGACGTGTGGAGGGACCACTTTTCGGTAGGTGGACGTGGACGAGCAGCAGAGGAAGCACGAGACCTTGAGAAGGCACAAGGCGGAGAAGACGGGAACCTAAAAAAACAACGGCAGCAGCAGCAACAGCAGCAGCAGCAACAGCAACAACAACAACAACAGCAGCAGCAGCAACAACAACCACAACCACAACCACAACCACAACCACCACAACCACAACCACAACCACCACAACCACCACAACCACCACAACCACAACAACCACAACAACCACAACCACAACAACCACAACAACCACAACCACAACAACCACAACAACCACAACAACCACAACCACAACCACAACAACCACAACAACCACAACAACCACAACAACCACAACAACCACAACAACCACAACAACCACAACAACCACAACAACCACGACAACCACAACAACCACAACAACCACAACAACCACAACAACCACAACAACCACAACAACCACAACAACCCCAACAACCCCAACAACCCCAACAACCCCAACAACCCCAACAACCCCAACGGCAACCACAACCACAACCACAACCAATAACAACAATGACAGACTAATAAATAATGATAGGATATCTGAACAGATAAACAAACAAAAACACATTCTACACTCTGGGTAACTATCTCTTTGTATTTATATACTGTAAATATATACACATACATTTTATCTATATGCATATCTATATATATATATGATGTATATATTCTGTATACATATATGTATATATACACATACATTACATACATATGTATATGATATGTATATAAGTGGAACATACGTAAGTTCTGGGCCAACCCATCTCTAAACGGTTTTTGTTAGTACAGACAATCGGTTCTTGCACTTTTAGATGCACTTTTGTACAGACAATCAGACAATCCTGGAGGATATCTCATGCCCAGAGCAGGAATAAAGAGCTCCAGCTTCAAAGTTGCAAGTTAATTCAAAAGATGATTGAAAGCTCATGACCAAAGCTGGTCAGTTGGTCAAGTTGATAACCCAGTTTTGGGAGTCCATACGCTCCGGTGTTTTCTTTAAACGTGGCTGGAAAATCCCCTATGGAGATGTTAATGGAACAGTCATCTAAAACTAGGGAATTATCCACAGCCACGTTTGATTACTTGAGGCTGACTATCATCACAGTGTCAAAAAAAACATGGTGGAATTGATGCCGCCAAGGAACACCGTGGAGTGCCTCGAAGCACTTCCACCACGCGACCGAGTGCCAGTGCTCGACATCATGGACTGGCAGTGGAGTTGGAACCCACTAGGGACCAAAACAACACCTCACAAAAGCGATGTACACAAGGAACCAAGGATTTAGATGTGTATATTATAATGTATAAACATATATATATACATACGCATCCACATAATCCACATATGAATATGTTCCCTGACAGCAGAATAGCGAATCACTACTGGCCCAAAACACATGGAAAATGTAGGGAGTGAGAACTGTTGGGTACGAAGCATCCAAAGAACAAAAATAATAAACATAAAATCATGTTGCAAAGCATTCAACTCAGAACATCTCAAAACCAGGGCTGTGACGGCAGAATCAAAACGTCACACTTCAACAACTGGACGCTTTGTCATCCCTCCACTCTACCCAGAGGCAGAATCAGCAACAGTGCCACGTTTGGATATCCTGAAAGTTTCTGAAATGTGACACGCAAAGTGTTATCACATGTTAAACGACCGATTATTTTGACATACGTCCAGATCTGTTTTTTTCATAATTTTCAACCTTAGTCAACCTTAGTCAATGTTTTCATGACCAGGGCGCATGCCTTAGCGACGCGACATATCAACAGAATCCGGTTGCCTCGGTCTCGTGCTCTTCAAAGGATAAGATCACCAAGCTGCTCTCCTGGTGCGGTGCCAACATGACAAAACCCACAGATAAAGTGGCTTGGGCTTGACTTAGAAATCAGACTGCAGAAATTTAACTGATCTCTGAAAAACTATGTCAGAATAACTAAGCATCTGAAAAAATTGATGATTGTTATATGATACATATGTATACATGACTGTCATATCTGATAAAAACGGAAAATACCAACATTCCACAAAGATGATGACACGTCCTGCAACAACAAGTTGTCAAGTCTGCTAAACAGTTACGGACTGTCCTCGGTGCTGGTGCTGAGATTCCACATCACTGCCTGGTTCACAGCGACGGATGGCTCTTGGCTCAGACATGACATGGAAAATGATGAAAACATATGGAGGTTTCCTAAGTCATGGTGGTACCCCCAGTTATCATCCATGAAAATAGATGGAGAAAATCCCATGGTTAAATAAACCATCCAGCGAACTTGGGGTACCAATGTTTTTTTTTTCGAACCCCCCATATTGAAAAATCAATGATTATGAATGATTACCCTGCAGTAAACTAACATGGCTGTGAAAATCACCATGTTTCATTGGTAGATTAACATAGATTAACATAGATTAACTATAAATGGCCATGTTCAATAGCCTATGTTAAATATACCCAGGTCAAGCGCAGGAAATTTTGAAACGACCCGAGAGCTGGATGAGTCCGAAGCCACGCCGGAGCGCCGCCACGCCGCCTTCTCGCCCGGCATCCGGAAGGTGCCCACGGATTCCACCTGAACCGTGGAAGAAGCCTATAAGAGCCATGTAATAGCTAATAGATCATCTATATGTAATAGTTAATATTAGCCATGTAATAGCCATGTAAATTAACCATGCATCTTTCCTTACAAAGATATACAATGATCACATATGTCACATATGTTAATAGCAGTGCGCACAGTCAGTTTGCTGTCACCGCTGTCACCGCTGTCACCGCTGTCACCACGCCTGCGCTTTGGAATCCATCTTGAAAATGCCCAAGTATCCCTGGTCGCCGCCCACAACAAATCCTTGCAGCCAGGCCTCAAGGGCGGGAGGCTTTCTGCAACCTGAACTAGCCATCCTATTGTCGCCTCGGGATTGTGTGTGTGGTTGTTTACAATATCCCCACTATAACAAGTACAGTAAGTGTAGTCTTCCCGGTCCGTTGTCCACACGGATCGTTCATCGATGTCCAATTCAGGGGACAGGTCGCCCGGCGGAAATTGTGGTCAGACGTACTGGAGGTGATTCGTGCACACCCACCAGGCCCGCCGCACCCATGAGGGCGGCCACCTGTTTCGCCTGCGAAAAATGTCGCTAAAGCCAAAACAACTGGCGTTAAAGAATTGAAGAATACTCGTGCAATCTATACTAACAGCTACTAACTATATATACATATATTTTATATATATATACTAACAGATACTAACAGGCCAAGTGGGTTTATCAACCCTCGTCCGTTCAGCCAGCCGTTTCTCCAAGCCTCCTCAGCTTTGGGGCCTGGCGATCGCACATCGCGAGATATCGCGAGGGCACCAGAGCCCTCTGCTGGTAAGTTCTCACTCCAATCATCCCATGGATATTGATATTGATGCATATGTAGGTGTCCTAAATGGCTGAAAACCCTAAATCATCCCAGTCCTACCATGAATTCGTGTAGCTTAACCCATGGGACCACCCATGGTTAACCCATGGGGGATCCCTTATGACGGACCTGAGGACTCGTCCTTCTTGATTTGTGCCTGGACATCCACATCCTTAGACATCAAGGCAGTCCCGGCAGGGCGTCGCGTTTGGAAAAAAACACCACCACCGAATCGTCGCAATTTTCAGGGGACTGGAAAATACTGGCATGCGGACAGAGATATCTATGTATGATGATGTATGCAGATGAGATATGGATTTGGATCTGCAGTGAATGCTCTTTGCAAAGGTATTTACCTCAGAATAAAAGGAAAACAGCAGCCTCACGACGAGATTTTCTCCCACCTGCACCAGCTCACCGTCCTGGAAAATGTGAATATGTCCATCCTGAAGATCAGCTTGGCAGCGCCAGTCAAGCTACCCATGAACCATGTGGAGGGGTTCAACTGAGCCTTAAAGACTCAGAAAACGCTGCAAGCCACAATCTGTCAATCTTCTCACTTGAAGAAATGCAATCGCGCTAAAGTGCCAAGCATGACAATGTCACGGAGAATTTCTTGCAGTCATGAAGCCTCGCTAGCTGCGCAGAGAAAGTTTGAGAGCGCCCAGCAATGGTCAACCACCTGTTCAAGCTGCTACAAGAGCCGCGAAACGCAGGCAATTAAGATGACACACCAATAAACAAAAGGCAAGGTGGAACATGGAGGAACTGATTCAGAAGGTAACAGGCAAGCGTCAAAAATTTCAACAGAAACCAGACCTGAAAGTACTGATAACCAAAATTGCTGCGCGTTGGTGTGCCTGCCTTCATTGCTTTTTCCTTCTTCAACGGAAAGAGAGAGGGCTGTTCAGTGAGCCCCTGATCCTGAGGGGTCTGGTTGGCGCATCCATTTCAATCGTGAAAGCAGGTCTCTGCCAACAATATCTAACAATCAGAGAACTAGGCCCCAAACTGAATGACTCCAAGCATTGAAATCCCAGAGCCGGAGGTAGGAATGCCTCGAGGCCATGAATATTTCAGGCCAAGCAACTGCATCTGCTCGGCCATGCTCGGCAGCTAAGCATGGTACCCTCCTACGGAGATTTGTGCCACATTGCTGGGGTTCACATGCACACGGCTCACCTCAGTTCGCGAAATGTGGCTGGAAAACTTGATCTAAAAGCGACTGAAGAAACTTTGCCGCCATTGGGCCACCATCATTCTTATCAATGGTACCCTCTGGTAAACTAACATAACTATGGAAAATCACCATTTATAGTAAGTTTTCCCATGAAAAATGGTGATTTTCCATTGTTATGTTAGTTTACCAGAGGGTACGTGGTAATTTCCCGCATCTCCATGTCGTTTTTCCCGCGAAAGTTGGTGGAGTGCTGAGCATTTTCACAGGGATCTGCAGATCGTGCGAAGACATCAGCTTCTCAACATCCCAGCGCCAGAACGCCACCTTAGCAGGACACATGCTGTAAAGTCAGCCCAAGCGTTGAACCGTGAAGCAAAAATTATATCCTTATTCCGTTGTGCGTAATAAAACGTCATAAACATTAAAATACATTAAAACCATTCCATTTTCAGTATTTTCAGTGTCAGAGATTTATTTTGCCATGGCCATCTGTGCTGATACAAACTCTCTATGCACATGTCGTGGTGCTCCACCGAACAGGATCTAGGGAGGGAACTGTGCAATCTGGCATGCTGGACAAAGAGACCAGGTGCTTTCCATCCCCCGTGAAGGCCAGATCTGCGCACACAGCCGTGTCTTGAAAGCTGGGTGAAAAAAGGTTCATCGGTTCATCATCCAAACGGACTGCCTATGATGTCCAATTTCTTGTTGGGATGCAGCACTTTCAGTGTCTCATCCTTGATGTCCTGGCCGGCATGTGTAGCTCGCTTTGTTCTCCTGGTTCTTCCCAAGCAATCTCGCTTTGAGAGTCCTGAAAGTCCTCTAAATTCACATAAATTCACTATCATCAATGGATTGGTTCATCAATGGAAAGCCCCATATTTAATGGGAAAATCTATGGTTTCCTGTAAAATATCATATCAACTTCAATCAACTTCAATCAACTTCAATCAACTTCCGTCTTCCATCATCCCTTGTAGAGGTCCGCCTTGTTGTCTCCCAGATCCTGACAGCTCCAGGTTGTGCTGACTGCTGACAGCGGCGATGGGGCGATGGCGCCTTTGGGACACCAAGGATGCTGATTTGTGCTGCCTCAGCTGCAGCGGACATCACTTGGTACTCATAGTTCAGTTTCTCAATAGCATTTAAATCACATAGTTACAATATATTATGTTCTACAATACATATACATATACATATATATGTATATGTATGTGTTCTATTTGCACGCGCAGCGGTTCTCTGAGCCTTGGGCGTGATTCGATCCATCCTCTGACCTTGGCTTTCACTTTCGGACGCTGAAATCGCCAGGATGTAGAGCTCCACGGGTTTTTAAGTGTCATTTGATTCATCTGATATTCATCTGATTGTATCTTTGTGGTATCCATTTGATTGTGGTATCTTTGTGGTATCTTTGTGGTATCTGATTCTGGTTTTTGGATGTTTTTTGGGGTTCCAAACCCAACCCGCTCGCCAATTGCGATGAGCTTGCCGCTGTGAGACCTGAGCAGAACATGAAATCAGCACAGTTCGTCGGATGCCACGGGCCGAAGACCGAGCGCAGGACTTTGTCATAGCAGTAACAATACGATGCCTTGCAGGGTCCAAGTCCCGTGGCTTGTGGAGTGGCCAGGACCAAATCAACAAGACTAATCGACATAGATTGACATAGTGCAACTCAAATGCTTCTGAGAATCCACGACTTTGAGAATTCTCTTCCTAAATGTTCAAACCAACATGATGCACAGGATCGCTATCAGGACCACTAGTAGTCATTAGGATTGCGTTCGGAGCACCTGGTCTCGCGACCCAGGAAGCACAAGCGCTGCCGGCTCTGGTGGCATAACGCCACATGCCGACCTGAGCTTCTCAGCAACATGGACCAGCATGGATTGGATCCTCTTGTGGTCTGTAGAATTCAATGATATAATTTGATATACATGTTCATCTTCTTAGGCCTTACAGTACTTATATCACAACCATAATGATAACAGTAATAACAAAAACAAAATAGCAATAACAATAGCAATCATAATAACAATAACAAAATACTAATAAAAAAATAACCAACAGCAAATCTGAGGAACTTGCCCACGCAAAATGCAAAGGTGTCTTCACCCAAGGATATCACCTCAGTGCCCATTCCCGCAGATCGATGCATGCTGCAGCTACCGACAAAGGTGACGCTACGCCGCTACGACTGGAGCTGAGCCATCCGACCGCATCTTTGATCGGACATGGATAGACTCCAAAGGCGTGCGCTAAGCGCAGCTTGACGTCCATCTCCTTGGTGTCCCGAAAAACATCGAAAAACCCATGCCATGTGCCAGCCATGAATTCTGGCTCCGTGACATGACTCTGAGCATCAAACGTTTGTGCCTGGAAGGAAAAGATTTCGGTTAAACAAATGTGTGTCTTACTTTGCACTGCGCACGCCAAACGACAAGGAAACAAACAAATCTTTGCTATGCCTAAAACCTCAGTCAAATTACACACTCTGTCATCTGTCATCTTGCATTCTCACCAGATATTGGTCATGTCAAGTCCACTTCATCAAAGCCTGAAGCCATTTGCCACAGGCCACGCGAAAACTCACCGTAGCATTTTCATGGTAAAAGAAATTGCAATGTGAAAATCGAATCTGTCTGCGTCGCTGCTTTGGCCCTCTTGCAAGTCGGCTCGAATGCTGCTTGGTTGGTTTCAAGTTGTTCACCCACGAGAGAAAACACACCAAGTTTGTCTGAGCCGAAAGCCGAGGCCCTTATATATTCTCCTATAGGAGATATTCATAAGATTTCTGTACTTTCAGATAAGTTTCATGGCCATTCCGCCAACAAGACCTGACTATTTGCCCCGTCCACGTCTTACAGTCGGCCAGGTGCGGGGATCTGCCCCATTTTTGCCCCCGAACTCGGCTGGTATCAGGTAGGATTCGTCGCTTCAGGACGAAACTCCCATCGAAGCTCACAGGCCGCATTCACCGGGCCTGAATCGGGGCAGGACTGTTGGAACACGCAGCTGGAATACTGTATGATCCATTGCTACGTCCTGAGGCAATAGGCCTCTGAAAGCAGAGCTCAGACCTGAAGAAAGAAGAGCGACAGAATTGCAAAAAGGAACAACGGTGCCAGAATTCTCAAAAGTTCAAACCTTACGGAAGAAAAACTTTCTCTGGCAAACACTGCTTAAATTCGGTATTTCACGGCAAGTTAACAGGCAGATCCCTGACTTGGTAGGTCTCAACTCTCCTCTGAAAAATCACAAATTCGGAGGTGTACATCGAAAGCACGAAAAGGTCCCGTCCAGCTATTCACTGTTTGGACTGTCAAGGACCGGTGTCTCAGAATTCTGGGCCTAGCAACTGCAGTCCGCAGCAAGGCATGCACCTGGCCTGTCTTGCCAACAGACACTCGCGATGCAACTCGGAGACGTCTACAAGACGTCTACACTACGTCACTCGACACTAGCCCACAGGGCAGAACAGGAAGAGAACACATGAAAAAAGAGAGTCTCGAATCGCTGGCCCAATTGGCTCGCATCCGAAAACTATTGAAGTCTCCAAAAACTGTTTGGCAACACATTTTCTTGTTGTGCCGAGTTGTCCCGAGTTATCCCGAGTGCACTGTTGCGTCAACAGGCAGTCTCTCTGTGGATCCTTTTAAACTAGTGCATTGCCTATAGCCCAGCACTCTGCAATAAATTCACAAGGGTGGCTCTCCAAATCGCTCTCTAGGCAAGGAGAAGGGGAGACCATCACTCTCCCCTAACAGTGAGCCATGGGAGTGCCAGGTGAGCAAAAACTGGGCGGGAACAGCCCAGGCATTACCCAATAGATCAATCAGCGCCCAAAAGATACAACCCATCGGTATAGGCAAGTAAATCTGGGCGGGCCTTGAGTGTTGCCATTGAGGCACTGTGACAGGAACACCCAACTGTAGAATCAGGCACCAAAAACCATCAAATCAGTGGAATGTCTTGTCAATTTGTAGAAGTCTTACTTGATATGTTCAGTAACATGTGGGACATCATGTCATGAATTCGCCGTAAAGAAGCTCGCTCAAGATTCTCGAGTTTCAGCTGGTGCTGAAGCTCCGCACCAATCTCCAGCTTTGTGTTGGAGATCAAAAGAATCTGAGCCCTCCTGGCCACCATTGTGGCTGTATCGCCTCTAAAATCTCTCAATTTTTTTCGTTCAATCTCAAGGTTGCGATGAGCTCGGTCACGGTCGGAACCTCTCAGGGATGGTCCCAGGGATGGTCCCAATCTCAATCTCCGCCAGAGGGATTTGGGATGACCAACAGCTCTTCACAGGTCAGGTCGAAGAACAAACATGATGATTTATGTAGATAATGTAGATACTTCGGGAAGTCTGAACATGCTCTCACTATGTTCCTGAATAGGTAGAAGCTTGAGGAGCTCAACTTGGAAACGGAGAATTTTTTTTTCGGACTAGTCCCCACTGTAGATCACAAAATCAACCACTTTAATGTTCAACACGGGTCAAACGTTCCGCAACGTTCCGCAACGTTCCCGGAGATCATCTCCCGATCGGAAAGGTCAGACCTTCTCACCAGCAGCCTCCAGGCGACGGCAAAACTTGGCAGCAGCCTGTGCCGCTTTGTCCAGGACAAAATGAACTTTGCTCAGGACAAGTCCTAGATATCCTTTGATATCCTTAGATCATTCAGGATCATTCATACTCAACATGAAATTTGGCACAAAATTTTAGATTTTAGATCTCTCATGATCCCTCGATCTTCCCAAACGTTTCAACCGGAGCACCGGCTTTTGCACCTGCTTTTGTTTCTTGCGACGGCGATTCTCACCGGGAGGGCATAGATGGCAGAACTGGCATTTGTATCCCGCCCTGGCGTCTTGCTGTCAACATCGACCCCCAAAGGATCAAAAGTCTCATTAGCTTCGAGACTTACAAGGACTACACTTATAGTAACAATAATATATAATTACATAATATAATATAAGATATATGTATATATATATAACCTCTAAACATATAACATAAACATACAACATATAAATACATTACATGTATTATATACATATTATATATATATATAAAAGAATCAAAGTACAGCCGACCAAATGCCTGCAGCTGGTGCGGTGCTGGAAGTCACAAGGTTTACAGATTCCCAGCGCATGAGTAGCAGATCCCAGAGATGGCCACGGCATGGTGCTCGTGTCCTGCACAGGGCAGCACCAAGGCCACCAAGGGCACCAAGGGCAACGCAGACAGCACCTACCATTTTGATCCATTTTGAACACTCATCAAACATTCGCTGGGCTTCAAAATTCCAAGGACGGATGCATGAAGTGTCCAGATTTGAGAGAAACTCGATGCCTGGCAACTGAGACTGGTGACTAGTGCTACCATGTTGAGCAAATTGGGGTCTAGTTCATGCGACCAGTCAGCCCACCTCTGGAACCATTTCATGAAGCTGCAATTGAATGGGAACCTCCGGTTCAAAACCATGGCAGTGGAAAAGGGCCCATAAACACCAACAGTTTATCGTTGCGATCATGATAGCAGCACCTTGTCTCGCCAAAAACCAGAAAATCTTCTCTTTTCGAAAACTCCCCAAACCCACAGGATGAATGGCTTTGTTTTAGCACATCTTAGGTTTTGATTTCTTTGCATCCACACCTTCGGCACAGCAGCCATGGATTGAAGGACCTGCAAATGACACAAATACCAACAGCAACAGCAGCAACGACAACGACGACGACCACCACCACAACCACAACAACAACAACAACATCATCAACATCATCAACATCAACATCAACATCAACAAATCTAACCAATTGGTTCAACAGCAGCAGTAGATCATAATGTTTCTGTGTACCAGCAATGAGAGCTTCAAATCAGAGAAACTGGATCAGGTTAGACAGGATAGAATCGATTGATTTGTGAGTTTTGGTTGAAGATTGATGGGTTTATCATGGTTTACCCGCCCTGGTAATGACTGACATAGCTATTGAAAATGGCCCAGTCGAAATAGTTGAATTTCCCATTAAAAATGGTGGATCTTTCCAGTTCGCTATGTTAGTTTACCAGAGGGTATTTGTTTATCTGCTTTCATGGTTTTCATGGCTTTCATGGCTTTATGACGTTCCCAAAGTCTCCCGACGTCACCTGGCCCGGATGGTAAGACGACGCAGGTGATGATGGTGCTGTACTGACTGTGCTGGTGGTGCAACCATCTGCCTCTGTGTCCTGTGGCGAAGGTGCACCCATCCCTATGTTGACGCCCGGTGAACTCCTAAATCTCTGGAAATCCTTAAAAGAAAGACCATGGTTTCTTGGAGGTATGAAAAAAATTAGGGCGAAGAGATTAAATCTGAATCAGGATGAAACATGTGAGAAAAAAACCATATCCAACAGCTATCGTTTCTGACTCAACTGTGTTTTGCCAAACCGCCAGCCTTTTCACCGCAGGTGGTGTTCATGCTGTTAGGCGGAGATCCTGCAACAGTTCACAAAGACTTGGTAGCAAAGTTTCACTGGCACATTCCAAATAGAGCATTAGAGCACCGAACCCTGCACCATACCCTTGAAAATAATTCCACAACATATTATATTGCAAAAATTGACAACCGAACCATATTAAAATGTTATATTTTCAAACTCCTAAATAACGTTTTCGTTGACAGAAGAGTGCCTGGACCAAAGCACTCAAGTCCGGGTGGTGGTCGAAAGCAGAGTCCCTGCAAAATTCCAAGGGCAAAATGTGTTCCATGTTAGCGTGTTACAGGCGTGGTTTGATGTTTTTCACAATTGATGTCCAAATCAGTGAAGTCTGACATTCATGCGCATTTAAATTCGATTGGCGGCAACTGTACCTGAAGGACGAATCTCACGTTCCACACAGTGATGGAAATCAAATCACACTCAGTGCAGGACTTCGCGCTGCATCGTCTGCGCTGGGAAATTCGACCTGCTCATGCCGAACAAACCATACCATCATACCATCCAAAAGCAAAGACACGTTCCAAATCGTTCCACCTGTCATGAATAGAATGGCACACCAAAAAACCAAATTTGAAGCCCAAAAATATCAAACCAAATTTTCGAATTCGTTTGGTACATTCAAACCATCATTTGGTACATTCAAACGGAGACCCACGCCTTGTGCACCAGATTGTCGCCGGAAATCTTGGGTGGCTAATCGGCTGCAAACACTTCCAAGTTGGACATATTTTGAAAATGTGTTTTGGTTGAAATAAATTCCATTCAAAATCAACACATGCTGCCATTTGAAATTAATGGATTTACAACATGTTCTATAAAAATGACATGATGAAACTATGCAATGTTTCCTGCCCAACACAAATCCCGAAAACCCCTAGATTTTCGTGTTTTGGCCTGGAATACATGCAAAAACATATAAAACTGCAATTGGAAAGCCAAGTGTTGATTTTGGTGGGTTTCCCCAATCAAGGCCAGTACTGCGCACGTTTTTTCAGGAGCAAGATATGCAGATATTGCACATCATACTATGCTGCACATATCGGGCGGGGACTTGAAAGTTCGGTCGCATTTCCACACATCTTTCATACGCTGTTCTGCGCACCACGCATACTTCGTACTATGTTGGGTTTTGTTGGTGAAGAATTGTTTGAAGATTTTTTCCACTTCCTGGTGCCATTTGCCTTGTATTTGCAACTGTTTGGAACTAGAACCTGTCATTTTGCATGGTTTTTGCTAAAACCTTCCATTTTGCATTGTTTTTGCTAGATTCACCTTCTATTTTGTACGGTATTTGCTACATTTTGGCACCTTCTATTTTGCACGGTGTGTTCACCTTCCATTTGCACCGTATTTGCTACATTTTGGCATCTTCACCGTCTTTGTTGCACGGTATTTGCTTATTTTTGGTACTTAAACATTTCATTTTGCATGTATTTGCTACATTTGTGCACTTCTAACGTTCATGTTGCATGGCATTTGCTACATGTTGGTACTTAGAATTTCCATTTTGAATGCTATTACTACATGTTTGTTGTCATTGTTCTGGTTGTTGTGATTGTTGTGGTTATTGTGGTGTTGGTGGCACAAGGGTGGACCTTTGAACAAACTGTTTCGTCTGATTGCTGGAAGTTGGAAACCAACATTTGCGCAGCATTTGGTACTTGAATGTTTCAAATTGTTGATTAGTTTGGTTAAGAATTTCCAGAAAAACATCGTGAGATGCACATCAATGGCAAAAAACATGCATCAAAAGGACGCACGGGATGAGATACCATGTCAAGTAAATAGATAAACTAGTAAATGAAGAAATGTGTTTTTTCATACGTATAAATAAGTGTCTATATATATATATATACGTATGCAAATGTATATGTATATGTATATGTATATGTAAATGTATATGTATATGAAAATGTATATGCATTTGTAAATGCAAATGTATATGTATATGTATATGTATATGTATATGCATATATATATATATGTATGTGTATATGGGGTACTGACACTTCGAACCAAATCAACACATGCAAAGCAAACATATGAGAAACCAGAGTTGACGTGTAACATTTACACTCAGCACATCCCTCAAGCAAAGCCCTATCCCTACGGGAAATCGACCATGTGTGTAAATTCAGCTGAAGCAATGCAAGCAATCGGAACACTCTGTTTTGACACGGGGGTTGCACGATCTTGCCTCTCCCATTTCACATCGTGCAAGCTCCTGTGTTTAGAAACTCCAACAGTGCTGACAAGCATGCTCTGACATCTGCTGGAACATTAGAATTGTCAACCAGCAAAGGGTGAGGGACGCCACGTGATGGAAAGTCGCTGATGTTCGTTCTTGTTAGAACCCGTGCAAAGCATGCTCGTGAACCTGCCAACGTCTCAAACTTCAAGTGGTACTCCATTAGTAGCTCACCATCAACGCCAGTCGAAGTTGCTTTGATAAGCGAAACCTAACACCATCATTGTCACCAAAATGAACTGACAGCTTATCACCATTGTCTCCATCCACAAGTTCAGCGAAACAACTGCCGCAAGAAGTTCCAGTTCATAAATGTTGGTGCCCTTATCAAAAGCGCCTAGTTGCTCACGCGTCTTGCAGTCAAGCGCAATGCCAAACCACGCCGTGACTTCTGAAGACGCATTGACAAGAACACCACCCAGGCTGCCATTTTTTTCCTCTGGTATGGTCGATTAAGCTCAAAGGCTCGGTCCTGAATGTAAACATAGTAAAAGAAATCCGAGACAGAGATACCTGTTATCTCTGCACAAACTGTACAAAATAGGAGGTGGCAAATACACAAAACCGTAAACCTTGCGTAGGGTAGAAGTGCACATCCCCCGGTCAGATATGCGTATCCACCCACGCAGAAAACAAGGCACCACAAAAACCACAAAACAAACAGAACGAGGCCGGAGCCCAAAAGCAAACAACCAACACACGCCACCAAGGGCATTGATGGGATTTGTAACCCACCAATGCAGAAAGCAAAAACATGCAAAAAAAACAAATCAAGATGGAGCCAATCAAATTCAAAGCACTAAAGACATAAATGTACAAGAACCAGTAAAACTGTACATCAGCTCAAAACTCGCGTCACTCAGAGTCCTCTCAGTAGTTCTCTTCCTGGTCATCCCACTCAGAGTGCTGGTAATTGCCAAAGTAGAAAGGTGCAGAGTTTCGTTGAGGCGATGTCACATCCACTGGTCGAGGCATTAAAGACAGCAGCCCCCCGAAGGGGGCAAGGCTACCAGCAGCCAGTGTTGGCCATGGAGACAGACAGCTTCGTATCATATTCATCCAGGGCAGTGCGTAATCACTCCAGCAAAATTGCATTGGCCAATTCAACGAGTCCTTGGGGTTCGATCTCCTCCTCCGTGTGCATCCTCGTTCACAGCTCTGACGGCATGGGCATCCTGAAAGGCAATGGCGTAACGAGGACACTGACCGCATACACAAGGCTCGTCACATTCAGAGTCTTCACGTAATTATTCCAAGTCATCGTAAAAGGAGTGTCAGCATTAGCCTGAAAGTTTGCACTTGTATTGGCCACGGATAGAGACACCTTCGTACCATATGTATCCGGGGCGTCACCTCATGAAAGACTTCGCATCAGGAGGACGACCAAAGCATAGACAATGACGCAACGTAAGTTGCAATCATCGATCACAGTGAATTAGTATCGTTGAAAGAAATTGAGTGCCCAGAGGAGTAGCGCGGCGACCTGAATGAGTAGCACAACAAGACAGCACGAGGAGCCATGGTCGCAGACTTTGCTGCTGCACGGGCGTACCGAGGGATACTCCACAGCGCAAGGCACTGGACAACTGCTAGACACAGTGGCCAGGGCCGAGCATTGCAGGATCACCGTCGGGTCATGGCACGAGCCGGCTACGGAAGCACCCCCAACCAGCCAGCACCCATCCCCAAGGCAGAAAAGAACATGGACAGAGTGGTACCTTAGTGGATAAAGTAACCTGAAAAAATAAACCTCAGCGGAGCTCAGACTCATATGGGTGAATTAAACAAATCGACTAGAGGCGCCGGCAAAACATAGAGGATTGTGTGGCAATGCTTGGGCAAACGCTTATATATAACTGTACGAGCAGTGCGATCCTTAGTAATTGCTTCGTCCTGTGTGGCTACCTTAGTACTCTGCCTTGGAAGAGACAGGTCAGCTCAGTGGAGGCACCGCCTTACCCTTGCACTTGGCACCTATCTCTATCATCGTTAAGATCACAAAATTGATGAGCATTTGGCACATTGAATCTAAGGACATGGAGACATCCTGATCCTAAATGGAAAGTACTGAACCGGCTGTCAGAGTCAGACACAGGCCGAAGAAGAGTCAAAGGGGAGGACTTAGCGGCAGTCCAGAAGACCAGGGTTAGGGGAGGTGGGGTCATACGATGCATGAAATGCAAGACCATCTCTGCCGAGTTTAGAGGAGAGGGGGCCAGGGCACTCCACATGGTGTAGAGGGAGATCCCCACACAGGGCCAAAGCGTTTGGTGCCATGCTTTGTTACCCTGGCACCAAACTCCACGACCCACAACGGATGCTGCAGATCCCAACCAAGCAAGCCTACTTAAGGGGCAAGCAAGGCAGAGCAACCGCACCAACCTGACCAGCGTAAGCCCCGATGAAGAGACCAGAGCCATCGGCTGGGAGATTTGCAGCAAACCACCAAGGATTGCTGAACCATCATCCTAACACCGGGCCTTCAAGCCGCAGGGAGGAAGGCAGAAGGAAGCAAAGCCAAGGGGGAAGGGAGAGGAGGGATCAAGTAGACGGGGAGAGCAGAACGCTGAGGTCTATAGGGCAGCCAGGAAACTACCTCACAAAGCACTGTGCAGTCAGGCACCATGTCAGCATTGTGCATTCCTTAGTCATGCAGGGGCTCCACATCTACTAGCATCGGTGCAAACCCAACCAATCCAGGGTTAGGAATGCACCAAAAGTACAACTTACAGACATGCCACTGAAAATGAGTGAGACAAAACCATGACAAACTAAATTCGAGGATGGGCAGTGCACTCCTTAGTCAACCGGGGCGTCACTTTGTCCTGGCAGAGAGGTACAAACCCGACCAATCCAGGGTCAGGAATGCACCAAGGAGGCGACTCATCAACATGCAACTGAAACACAAGTGAGACACAAGCTGTAACATAGTTCAATTCGCAGGTGAAACAAGCAGGAAAGGCGACAGAAGAATGCTATTTTGTAGTCGTTCAGTGGGTCAGGGGGCATTTGGCTCACTGTGGCGGACAGGAGCATCAGGTCTGCTCCGGGCAAGTGCCGCTTGTCCTCAGCAAGCATCGCGTGATACGTCGTGTCCAAGACGAAAATGGCAGGAGAGATCGCTTCACGCCTCGCGGCAGTGTTCCGGTGATTCTGCTTGGTCGCCTCAAAGGCAGCCTCTTCAGGTTTCTTGACTTTCCTTATTGGGGAAGTCAAAGTTGGCCCATTGCTGGTTGATGGCCACTTGAGACAGATAGTTTGCAGGCCGAGGGAAGAAGACACGACTTGCCAGCGTTTCCAAATCAAGTGTACACTCAGCAAACATGCGCCGGTGTCCAATCTTTTTATACTGACTTAAGGCGAACTGGTACAGGCTACCCTGAAGGTACCACGCACGCAGCAAGCTATAATCAGTGGGCCAATTGGAAGGGCACACCGCAGCATCTTTCCTCCAACGTTCGGCTGTGATGCCATTCTCAGATGGGGTGATAATCTCCAGGACTACCCGCGTCGCTCCCATAGGGACAAAGCTCAACATCACCGCTGGCTGAATCAGATTGTTACTGTACCCCTCAATCGTGGCACTAAAGCTGTTTCGTTGAGCATACTCAGTGTCGATATCCCATGTCGTGCCAGGGGCACGATTGTCGGCAAATCGTACCGCCAGAAGGTTGCCATCAGTGCGGGCTCCCGCAGTCTCGCCACTGGCCTCATCTGACTGTGGCGGCGGGGTACTTCGCACACTTTGAATGTAAACCTTCTGGGCATTCTGATAGGAGCCAGCACTGCCCCGTTGGAAGAGAAATGAGGGCCGAGATGCGGCTGACCACGGTGACTCCAGATACAACCCGTGAATGCGGCGTCGGGCTGACCACTGCTTTAACTGGCCCACTAGGGGCTCTGTTTTTATTGGGACCCGATAGTTCCTGCGCCGCACCCAAGAGCTCAGATAAAATCGGTCTTACCCAATACGTGGCATAGAGCAGACATTGAATGTGAGGAGTGACCAATTCACTTGCTTGCCGCATGAGAGGTAGCTAATGTATTGAGCGAGGTGCTCGGCAAGTCATGCTCCGGGCAACACCATCGAGGGTGCGTTGGATGTCAGCTTCCCCCTTTCTGAGCCACAGTTCAACAGCTATGGCATAGAGGATCCGGGCCATTTTATCCTGAAAAGGCTGAAGCTCGATGGTGAGCTTGGCTTGCAACCACAGCTCCGGAAGAGGGCCGAAGCTGGCCGGGGAGAAGAAGAAATCTGGGCAGAGCTGCAACTGCGCAACCATTGTATCGAGCTTCTCCGCGGCTCCAGCAAGTTCCTCTTCTGTAGGGTCCTTCATACACCGCTTGAGCAAAGTCTACCTTGGTTTCTCTATTGCGGTGTGCCAGTATTGCCCGCCCATCGTGGGAGGCGCAGAGCCACAGGGGGGACCGATACGCGTCGGTTGCACACCCATAAAGGATGTCCAACGTAGCAGGAGAGGGAAAAAATCGATTCCGCGTTGGTTTGTGATGCTTAGATTGCGAGGAGAAACACTCGGCAACCTTATCCACCAGATTGAGCTTCAGCCTATTGACCAAGACAAGTTGGTAACGACGCATCTGCGGGAGCAGTTTACATACACAACTATGGCAATGGCTAGGGGGGGCTTGTCTTGTGGTACAAAGGGTCCATCCACTTCCCATTCAAAGATGGCAGTTGTGTCCAAAGGAACTATTGCAGGGCAGTGTGACTGTATTTCTCCTGTGAAAAACCATACGCTGTGCGCAACGCTTCCATTAACAACTACAGGACTACGCGGGAAAACACCGACGCCAAACGCGAACGCAAAGTGTGTAGTCACAAAACCTAATTACACTAAAGCACTGCCGTGTCAAGAAACTTGTTTCACCCTCGACTCACACATGCTGACGTCGGACTCCTTCTTTTCGCTCCAGACGCAACACACACAGGAACGGGGAAACACAAAACACAACAAAACCGAAAGGAAAGGAACGTCCCAAGTTCCTGTGTGTTCTCTGTCTGTTTTATGCTAAACTAGGTGACACTGCAGCTCTGTTCATTAAATGAACTTACGACACCACTCCCTTGAGCCGATGTCTCAACTGGTAAACTCGATTCCAGGTTTCCAGCTAACAAACCTTGGTTCTTCTAGAAAAGGTTTGTTGAAACGATTCCAGCTGCTACAAACCTACAAATTCACCTAGCGACAAAAACATCGAAACACTTCCAAAAGTTCTCAAAACGAACTGGTTCTCATCCAAACGTGAAAAACCAGCTAGCTAACGCTAACCTAACGCTGACTAACGCTAACCTAACGGTGGCTAACGCAGTTAGGCTCTACTAAACATCTAAACCGGTCGCGTAGCTCTTCAAGAACGAAGTGCTTCATCCACAATCTTCTGTACAATGTTCTTCTGGATGCAAAACATCATTGGAACACAAAGTTCCATCTCCAAATCAGCTCGTCGCATAGAGATGACATCTCACAGCTTCCAACCTCAATGGACAACAGATCCTCTGTTCGACATCCTCAATGTAAGTCAGCCAAATACAGTTGTATCGCTGCACTCTTTCGACCACTGTAATAGCCAACTCACGTTGCAGAACAAGATCGTCATCTGGGATGATAAAACACAAAGTCCAGATCAAGTATCCGGATATCATGATGACGATGTAAGCATTCTCCTCACAATGCAGAAGCATCTCATCAGGCAAAATCTCGGACAAATAAGATGCGCTAATGTGATCATTGTCTTCACAATACCAATGCATCTCGCTGTCCAAAAGCTCAAATCAGATATGTTCTCCCCATCAGATGCCTTCAGCTAATACAAACCCTTATCCAAAGTTTCCAGCTGTATGCTCTCATCACTTGGAGAGTTCAAACTGCTCGATGTCAAAGACATGCTAAAAGATCTCAATGTCCAACCAATGTATGTATCTTCAGCTCAAGCCATAGGCCGTACCGGATTCAGGCAGGATCCGGAATAAGATGTAGAACTGATCAATACATCACATTCCAGGTCAACATCAATCACTGACACCCAAAAGGCATAAAGGTTGCAGATACCAGACACACGGTATTGTAGGATATCGTGTGGTCAAACTGCGGGTCAAATGCACAGATCTTTCCAACAACATGCTGAATGCTGTTCACCAATCTTCCGTGCATCAAACTGCACCAAAGCCTCACGATGAAGAATGACATGTCGCTCACTGTAGGTCACCCTTCCAGGTCACCCTCAGGGTGAGCAATTTTCAAACCCACTTTCGACATGGCATTCCACCTCATTGACTTTCTCAGACACAATACAAATGTTCATATCCAGTATGGACAATAGCGTCCATATCCGCAATGACAAAAGAAGTATCCGCGGTTCCATGATCACGTCAGAAATCCAAATATAATCAAAATAATAAATTGTTCTTCCAGAAAAAAAAAGGTAGGTGATGAGACATCACCAAAACTGAAGCGAATCTTTGTACTCAAACTCTTAGGCTCCAAACTACTGTACGTTCATTCTCCAGTTCAGAGGCCAAAAATGAAAGCTCACTCCAACATGTCGAACTTCACGACAAAAATCATGGGGCTGGATCCGAGCCACCACCTTCGAAGGTACCCTTCAAATGGCCTTCTCAAGCCCCCTTGAAGCCCCCTTGAAGCCCTTCTCAAGCCCCCTTCAAGCCCCCTTGAAGCCCCCTTCACCTTGAAGCCCCCTTCAACCTCAAGCCCCCTTGAAGCCCCCTTGAAGCCCTTCTCAAGCCCCCTTGAAGCCCCCTTCAAGCGAGCCACCTTCAAGCCCCCCTGAAGCCTTCTCAAGCCCCCTTGAAGCCCTTCTCAGCCCCCTTGAAGCCACCTTGAACGGGTCTCAAGCCCCGCAAGTCTCCTTCAAGCCCTTCTGAAGCCCCCATCCAGCCCCCTGGAAGTCCGTCCAAGACCTTCCCAGAGGGCTCTTTTATGCAAGAACTTCTGTGCGACAACTTCGGTGCCCTAACTCCTGTGTAACAACGGCTGTTTAAGATGATGTAGATGATGTAGCTGATGTACATGACTGGTAGGAGATGTATGTCATGTAGATGAAGTTGATTTATGTGGGAGATGTGAAGGAAGTGAAAGTATAATACTACGTAGACGAACGTGGTAGCTGTTCTTGGGGAAATACTCTGCGCAGGAGCCTAAGCGAAAAATGACGACCATCAGGATCAGCTTTCCGAAACTGCGCAAACAATCAAGAAGTTCAGTGTCCTTCGACATCATGCCAAAAACAGCAACATACTGTACAACCAATGTTATCTCGTCCAAGCTGCCAAAAGATATATTCTCAGAACAAGCATGGAAAGAATAAAATATGGCCCATCCTGGTCGCAGGCTCTTGTGCAGACCGATCTCCACGTTGAAGAAGTTGTAGCATGGTGGTAGTCCTTAAATAAAGAGTTTGAATTTAGATCATGGCATTGTGGAAGGCAAGGGGGGGAAGTTTAAATCAAGAATTAGATTTTAGATCATGGGATTGTGGAAGGCAAGGGGGGGAACTTTAAATAAAGAGTTAGGTTTTAGATCATGGCATAGTGGAAGGCAAGGGGGGGAAGTTTGAATCAAGAGCTAGATTTTAGATTATGGCATAGTGGATGGCAAGGGAAGGCAAGTTTAAGTAAAGAGGTAGATTTTAGATCATGGCAAGTTTAAGTAAAGAGGTAGATTTTAGATCATGGCATTGTGGAAGGCAAGGGGGAGAAAAGTTTAAATAAAGAATTCGATTTTAGATCATGCCATTGTGGAAAGGCAAGGGGGGGGAACTTTAAATAAAGACTTAGAATTTAGATCATGGCATTGGAAGGCAAGGGGGGGGAAGTTTAAATAAAGAGTTAGATTTGAGATCATGGCATTTTATTTCCAACTCCACAACAAAACACACATACACACAACACTAACAGAAGTTTTCAGCGGAGCTGACAAAATCACCTTTGCCATGCACTGAAATTGTGTTTGCTCTTTCTGGAAAAAGGAGTCACTGGAAAAAACGATCGTCGAAAATAAACGCATCGCAAAAACGAAGTGATTTGAAAACAGAAGAAGCTTGCAGCTGAATCCCTTTCTTTTCAACGCAGATGGGGCGAGGTCTCACCTATCCGGCTCCTAGGCTTAGGGATAGTCATTTTGAAAAAGACAGGGTGGGTAACACAACGTGTTGGGTGGGACAAGTCTTTTGTCAAAATTTTGGACAATCCCAACCCTCCCTACCCTTGAGAGAATAAGACATAAGATATACTGAAAGTGTTCTTGTGTGTATGTGTGTTGGGTTTTGTGTTTTGTTGTTTTAGCAAATAAAACAAACACAAACACAAAACTGGTGGTTGCGTGAGGAAATAAAATCGAGTTTCTTTTCAAGAAACTCTCAACTTATTTCCAACTCCACAACAAAACACACATACACAACACTAACAGAAGTTTTCAGCGGAGCTGACAAAATTCGCGGTATTCGCCATGTCGAACGCGTTATAAACACTGTGCACTCACCTTTGCCATGCACTGAAATTGTGTTTGCTCTTTCTGGAAAAAGGAGTCACTGGAAAAAACGATCGTCGAAAATAAACGCATCGCAAAAACGAAGTGATTTGAACAGAAGAAGCTTGCAGCTGAATCCCTTTCTTTTCAACGCAGATGGGGCGAGGTCTCACCTGTCCGGCTCCACCCCACCTAGTTCAAGGTGATGATTGAGCCTCCCAGTCCATGACGGTTCGGCCAATACCACGCTCTTCGAACCAGGTTGTGATGAGCCTACTGGCGCCATCTGAAGGATTGCTCTGGCTTGGGCATCTCCCGAACCATGTGCGATGCTGCATTTCTGACTCCAGGCAAACGAAATTGTGAATCATGCCGCTGGCGAACACGGTTTCTCCGGATCCTTTCACAAAGCCATCCGTGAAGACTCATTGTCTGTATAATAGACTACGAGAGCCCTGGCAAACAAACGTCCCCAAGCAAGGCAAGCTCCAAGAGCTGGAAGAATCTCAAGCTCGCGGATGGGGTTCTTTGAAAACCTGAAAAACTCCGACAGCACGTTCTTGGGCACAGTCTCACTAAAGAAAGAGTGGCAAACTCCACAAGGAGAGATTATGAGGCCTCCTATGCTCCCTTCTTGGCTCTCTGGAGCGCAAGCACCATCTGTAAAGATGATCCAAGTGTCGCACATCTGCCTGCCAACGGTTTTGGGCGGTGCGCTCAGCACCATATCTCTCAGACGGCTCTTCAAAGAATTGTCTAAGCGTTTCTTACTTCCTTTCTCAGAGTATCTTTGGAACCAGGGAGGGTGAACCTGATCAATCTGCCCCGAAATATTCCTGACCAATCTGCGGTCAGAGATTCTGGGTACAACGATATCTTGCAGGTTCTGTGAAGAATTTTTAGCGGCGACCGTCAGCGTGGAGAGGGCCGACAATGAAGGTAATGGAGCCACCGCACAGCTGCAGAAAGTTGAACTGAAGAAGCAGACTAGCAAGAGTCCTATCAGCCACAAAAAACAAACAAACAAAAAACAACACAAAAATCCAAGAAAAAACCAAAAGCAACACAACTGGAATTTCAGATGGCACTGGTATACAGCCGAGACGGGGCTGCAGCTAGTTTGTTGATCTTGGAAAAGCTCATCAAAGAAATCGAAACAGGCCTCTTCAATCCAGATGACACGAGAAGTGGTAGGATCAAAGAGGCTGTCGCATGTGACAACCCTGCAAGTGCCGATGCCGTGGTCCACGTCAAAGACGAGGGAAGAGATCATTGAAGTTTTGGACTCAGAACCTGACAGCAGGATTCCTCTTCAACATCAAGTGAGGAAGAGAGACTTAGGGTAGTTAGGAATCCACCTGTTTTCCAGCCTACTGAAGCCCCACCGGGGTTCGTCATGTGGCAGCATAGGAAACTTAAGACACTTCACCTCATGTCGACCGAGAATCGGAGGGTTTTCTCGTGTGGTAGAAGTGCAGAGCCATTGCACCAGCAACTTAGTGTGGCGCCTGAATTTGACACACCCCTTTGCAGCTTATGTTTCAGCAGGTCGAGAGAGTGATGCATCATTTCATTTTGTTTGTTCAATTTGCTTCCAACTCACTGCAAAACCTCAGACCGTGGCTGTGACACATGACATGGCAGTTCAAGACTCCATATCAACTCCAGAAGGGATGGAAAGCGTGATGCTTCAGCATGGTGCAGCTCAACGTCAAGCCTTGATTAAAACTTAGCTAACTTGAAGAGTAATGCTCTAGAGGTGGTCAAATGGCAATAGTGATTGGGTACGCTTTCACCTTTTGGTACGGTACGCTACTTTTGGTACGGGGGTACGGTACGCAGGGTGCACTGGTACGGTACGCAGGGTACATGGGTACGGTACGCAGGGTACATGGGTACGACATTTGAGGTACAGAAAGGCAACTGGGTATAGTGTTCAAGGTACGCACGTTGTCTGGGTACGGTATGCAGGGTACACCGGTACGGTACGCAGGGTACACTGGTACGGTACGCAGGGTGCACTGGTACGGTACGCAGGGTACATGGGTACGGTACGCAGGGTACATGGGTACGACATTTGAGGTACAGAAAGGCAACTGGGTATAGTGTTCAAGGTACGCACGTTGTCTGGGTACGGTATGCAGGGTACACCGGTACGGTACGCAGGGTACACTGGTACGGTACGCAGGGTGCACTGGTACGGTACGCAGGGTGCACTGGTACGGTACGCAGGGTGCATGGGTACAACATTTGAGGTACAGAAAGGCAACTGGGTACAGCGTTCAAGGTACGCATGTTGTCTGGGTGTGGCACGCAAGGTACATGCGTGCAAGATGCATGGGTGCGGTATGCAAGGTACATGCGTGCGATGTGCCAGGTACACAGTAGCAGTATGCAAGGTACATAGTTAGGTACTCAGATACAATACCAATACATGTTCTGTTCAGGCCTGGAACCATATGATCCCACGTCGATATGTCTGAACCACAGGGTACCAATTGAACATGAAAACAACTCAGCCATAAAATGGGAAACGTTCCACTCCATGCGAGCATTTTTTTTCTCACACAGCCGGCACGGGATTGGTCTCAGCAACAGGCCGCCCAAGAGTCTTGCCCAAGAGGTCAGCGGTACTTCTTCCAAGATTCCATGTTTTTTGTTGGTGGTTTCCGGGGTTTTCACTGTTTTGTCCAGCCTCGCCCGTCGCAAAGAGAGATGAAGCAGAATAAGCAACATGAAGAACCAATAATGAAGAATGAATCAATGATTTAAGAACTTATCATAACTAAAAATTGAATCTGATATAAACTAAATATCAATAGTTTTGAAGCTGAATAAGTTTTGAAGTAATAAGTAATATATTATATATATAATATATATATAATATATATATATATATAATTTATAATTATAGTTTGAATGTTTTTTTGAAATTGATATTGATAATTGATAAGTATGTTTTTATGATATTTAAAAATTAAGAAACAACAATCGAATCAATTATTTAGTGACTTTAGTGAGTGTTTCTGCCTTGATTTTTGTTATTTTTCGTTATTGATATTATATTTTGATAAGATATTGAAACTTGATAATAGATAGAGGATGGGATGCGATGAAAGGCTGACAGTCCAACCTTCTACATTATACCTTCTGGCTCTTATACTCTACTTACCTATTCTTTTTACCTACTGCTGATCCCCTCGGACCCTGCGGCCCAGCAGGGCAACGGCCGTGAAGGCCTGGCTGATCGCAGCAAGCTGCTCGTCCTCCGAGTCTGACTCATATTGCAGGGACGCCAACAGCGCAAAAACTGCTGCTGAAATGCAGCATGAGCTGAAGGCGTTCCCTGCCAAGTCAGCCAGCAGCTTCTCAGACTCCGTCACATCGGAGGCCATCTCCTCCACATACAGGCCCTGGAATCTCAACATCTCCGAACCTAAAGCTGGCATTGCCGACGCAGATCATGGGCCCGAGTCTATGGTTGTTGAAACTTGCAATTGTTGTGGAGCTAGCGCACACCACAGACTAATGATTTCGATGGACAGCAAAACAAGCTTGTCACTTGATGCTTGGGATGAACCGTTTTACCGGCTTAAGAAGTTAAGTTGTTTAAAGTTTAAAGTTTAAAGAGTTTAAAGTTTAAAGTTTGTTTAAAGTTTTAAAGTTTAAAGTTTAAAGTTATTTTTTAAAAGTTTAAAAAGTTTAATTTAGAGTCCCGCTGTTGAGCTGAGCAGCCCATGACCCATCGGCACAGAGGAACATTCCAAAACTTCGCTCCGGGAAGCACCGTTGGAATGACCTCATTTGCAAGGAGTTGAAATCTGAAACTGCAATCACGTGTACTTAGTGGTTAAGCCGTCCCTTTCCCTAAAAAATCACCTGCACTCGAGGTTGGCCTGACCCCACACCTAAACAACGACGAACAGAACAGTGTTCCTTCCTTTCCTTTCCTTTCCTTTCCATTCCATGCAAACTTCCAATGGTGCATACTACACATCTAAAGGAAAACCGTCAGGTACCTGGTATATGGATCAATCGAGCACTGGAAATTCGTATATTTCAATGAGCAACAATCAACACAAATATCTTTCTGGCTGTGGGTCAAAGCCATGTACCATAAGCAGCTTGTCAATGGATGTTAATCCCCAAATTTTGGTCAATGGGCATTGACCCATCCCCCAGTTGGCAACTTGATAAACTTCCAGAAGCGGGAAAAGCATGTTGAAACTCACGTCAGCAACTTGATATCAACTGATGATGTGGCTGCAAAAACATAATTGCATTATTACAGCATATCACCAGTTTGAGTTTGAGATTCGAATTCGGCACCTTGCTGTCCTCGGTGGACTGCGCCATGCGGGTCACCGTCTGACTGATGTCGACAAAAGAGATCAAAGGCTCGCCCTTTCCACGGCGCTCCCTGTTCCATTCCTCAACGAAGCAAACTGCCTGCAGCAAGCGTCAAGTGCCATGTTGTTGATACATCAGGATCATCAGAAAATATTTGGTTCACAAATATTTGGCATTGTTGCTGCTTCAGCAACCTCACCCTGAATAAAAACATCGTGCATGCGTTGTTAAAAAAATGTATGCCATGAAAATTCAAAACCTTTGTTCACACCTGAGCACCTCGGTCAAAGGTTGGTTTCACATCGTCTTATCGTTTGAAATTGGTTTCCTTTCAAGAAACCCTCAAACTTAAAATAACCTACGCTTCGGGTGCGCACAGCATACACAAGAGAGGGAACCACGCACGCTGCCTTTTATAGGGGCCAAGAGAGAACAAAAGAAGAGGTGAGAGGGTGAGATTATTGACAAGTCAACTGCAATCGTCACCAAACTCACATTCCCTTCCCCTGGTATAATGGTATTTATTCGGTATCGGTATTAGTATTAGTATAGTACAGTAAATTAGTAGAATAATAACAATATATGAGACAGATAAAGTGATAGTCTAGTGATAGTCAGTGATAGTGGTAGTCATCGTCATAGGTATATGGTGTGTGTGTGTGTGCTACTTGTTTTCTGCTCACTGCCCGCCTCCTTTTCCCGGTTCTGAAGGAGCTGGAACCAAGGAGCCCCAGCTAGCTTCTCCGAAACCTTCAGGGGATAGTCCATTTGTCCTGGGCTTCCCATGTTTCAGGTTGAAGCTGTCTCCCAAGCGTCGTAACAAAGTATAGAGTCACAGAGTGTATATGGCATATGGAATTTATTACTACTCAAATAGTAAGTATCAATATCAGTATCAGTATTAGTAATAAATAGCAATAATAAACTTCAATTGTCAATAACTATAAACTCAATAAACTACTGATAATCTGATAAACTGATAAACAAACATATTTCTAATTCTATCACATGGCTTCACTAATCAACTAGGGCCAAGTGAGGGCCAAGTGCCACAAATGATCCTCTGAGCTTGAGCTAAAAAGACACCCATTCGGTTTGAGCTCAATATCAGATCAGTGACTGTGCGGGATGCAATGATGGAGGCAAGAACTGAAGTTGAAATTGGATGGTACCACTGGTCAATAAAAATCAGGTGTACACAACGAAAACACTCACTAAACTTACTATTACTAAACCAATGCCAGTCAATAATGTGCGGTTTCGACTCCAAGTTCGCTCAACCAGGCTCAAGCAGCAAACCCAAACAAAACAAGCAGAAACTTAACATTTGGCAAGAAACTGTCCGCGGCCAGCTGCTTGTGCGTAGACATCCAGCGAGCTGACGTCTCATCATCTGTCTGCTTGGTCTTTGATTTGAGCTTCTTTGCCTGAAGTCGCTGCAGCTCAGCTGTCACGCGCGCATCGTCTGAAGGATAGAGCAACTCCGCCTGTCAGAGATGATGTGATCATGGCTCACTGACTGGGACTGTATTTGCATGCATGCGAATCAAGCGAACTTGCTTTTTGTTTCTGCTGTTTCTGGCTTCTGCCTTTGTTCCAAAACGATTTGACTTGACTTTGACCAATCATCCGTCAGTTACTAGCTGTTGTTTTCCATCAGATTTCACTTGGCCCTGGCCCGTCTTCAGTCTCCGACAAGGGGCTGGAGTGAACCGCAAAGGGCACTGCATGGCTTCGAGCAAGCCCTCAAGGTTCTCCAGTACTTTGTTCCCATTCATCCTCTCAACTTGCCTCACGCCGAAAAAGTACAGCCTGCAACGCCGCTGCGGCAGCCCAAAGGAGTCTGACCGCAGCTTTGCTGTCTTGACTGTGTATCCGCATTTTTGCAGCCTGGCCAACACCAGGCCGAGGTTCGACCTGCAGTCTGGACCAAATTGGAATCTGAAACCAACCAAGCCGCAATCGATGAGATGAAACGGCAAGTTAACTTCCATCCTGATGCCTGAAGAAGAAAACATACATCATACAGAATCATACATGTGTCATACATCGTAGTCAGTCAGTCAATCAGTGTTTTAAAGGTCTTGGGCTCTTGGGCCTTGGGTCTTGGGTCTTGAGTCTTGAGTCAAGTCTTGAGTCTTAAGTCTTAAGTCTTAAGAGTCTATAAGTAGTCTTAGTCTTAACTGCTAGTTGGGTGGGTCAGTAAAGTGACAAGTGTTTTTTTTAGTTGGTTGAAGGTGGTTGCATCAAACTTGAAGCTCGGAAACTTGAATACCGAGAGAACTGACAGGAAATAATGATTCCAAAATTCATCACCCTATGTCGGCCCTATGTCCTATGCGCAGGGTTCACACTGACCCAGTAGCTACCGGACTCTCAAGTTTCAAAAACATGCGTTCAAATTCCAATTCAAAGTGCCAACTGCTGGATCTTGAAAGTTCAAGGGGCTGATCTTTGCCATCTTGGTTTTTGCTGCTCCCGGTTTTGCTCGGCTCCATGTCAACGTTTTCCAAGATGAATGCAGCTGGCTTCTGCTCCTCCAGCACCTTGGAGACTCCGTCAAAGGTCTTGACCGAGCTGCAATCCTCATGGCAAAGTGGCGAGAAAAGAGGGTAGTAGAAGTTAGTCAGACTTCGGCAGTTCGAAGAAGAATGTGCAGTACAGCAGTGGCAACACGAATTCCATCTGACAAACAGACTGACAACTCTGAGAAACCTTTGATTTTTTTTAAATCGAATATATCGTGCTGCAGTGAAATGCTGCAGAAAACTAATTCAGTCGGAAATCAAATATGAAATCTCCTAAATATGTTACCCAGAAATTATTTGAAATGCCAAAAACTTCAATGATCTCTCAGACATGAGTTCAATGCGGGATCACATCACAACATGACAACATGTCAATGTTAACCGAATCAACTGTTTGCTGTTTGCAATAGTGTCCAGTGCGCAAGACTGCGTTCCACTTTGGTGTTCCCCCAGCCTTGTTGTCGGCCATCGCTGATTTCAATTCCTTGTAGTTGATATTCATCCGAGAATATGACCTCCAGTCGCATTGGCACTGCGTGCAAGGCAAGAATGGAAATTTCAAGTCAAGTCAAAATTACATTAACTTTGTTTCGATTCGATTCAAAGTTCAAAGCCTGAGAACTCTCAGTTGTTCGAAATGATGCGTCCACACAAAGACCATGGACCGAACCATGACCAATGAAAAAAATCCTTGACAAAGTTGCATTAACTGTGTTTCGATTCAAAGTTCAAAGTCTGAGAACTCTCAGATTTCAAAGTTGTTCGAAATGATGCGTCCACACCAAGACCATGGACCGAACCATGACCAATGAACACAAGTCGCTGCAAGCTGCAAGCAAAAAAAAATGAGGCCGTGGCTTACACGAGAAGCCTGCGCAAAAAATAGATAGGGTGAAGGCTATGTCATCATCAGGTCCACACTTGGGCATGTCCTCACAAATCGCGCGAAGCAAACACAACAAACATATGCTATATTCTGCCATCTCACTCAGGCATGTTCAAACACTCAGAGACTACATGGTGGAGATCCGAACAATTGAAAAGTTGTACATTGAGTCAGTGAGTGTAAAAGTGGATTGATAACAAGTCTGGTGTCTTTCTTTCAGTGACTTTAGTGACTCAGTGACTCTAAAATTCTGATTTCCAGACTCCTAAGTGACCAGTGGCTCACAAAGTCAAGGGGCACACGACCGTTCATGGACGCAGCAAAATCGCTGATCTCCATGCATCTTTGTGATGTCCTTGAACAAGCACGCCTTGGCAAGGTCAGGCGTCAAGCCCCGGCCACCAAGAAACAACAAAGTCAAGTGAAACAGAAAATGACTGATCACTGATCACTGATCACTGATCATTTTATACCACTTGCAAAACAAAACTACTCACGTGTTTCATATCACTGATAACTGATAACAAAACCTTCCTGCTTTCCTTACTCAACAATACAATACAACAAAGGACATGGCACGACAGTTGTGGCAGCTGGAAACCTAAACCGACACCCAATCCGAAACTCCATCGGCCTGCTTGGGAAGCACATGATCCATGAGGAATTTCTGCTTGTTTGCCACGTTCTCGCAGGAGAACAAAGTCGAAACCTGGCGACTCCATGATTTGGAGGGGGTCGGCAAGAAGTCTTGAAGAAAGTGGAGCCGAAACAACTGGCTCAACCCACCTGAATTTCCTCTTCGCCACAATGTGCCAATCGTGAATTTATCTCCTCCACTGCCCTCTGGAGGCAGAGCTCAAACATACCTGTTCCGCTACAAGCGCTCATGATCCTGATCCGCTTCGGAAGCCCCCTCCACCAGCGCGTAGTTTCCTCATCACCAAACTTGGACTCCAGGGCAAGTAGTTGCTCCTCACAAACAGCTTGGTCAAAGCATGGACGGATGATTTATATTAACTATCACTGACTGACTGTATATCAGTAACAGTAACAGTAACAGTAACAGTAACAGTGTGTAATATATATATATATTATAATATTATATAATAATATTATATATATAATATAATATAATATTATAATTATTATATATATTATATATATGTGCTATATACAGTGATTAAAATGATGAGAGAAAAGGAGAAGGCTTGCCTCTCCACAATGAGAGAAAAGGAGAAGGCTTGCCTCTCCACTTGTCTTGCCATGTCCTAAAAAGGACAAAAGTTTACCGTAAAAAACCGTAAAAAAACGTAAAACCCGTTAAAAACTTAAAACTTTCGCGAACTCAGAACTCCATGTTTATCTTTCGCGGGGCCCACATTGGCCAACAACACCTCTTATGAAGATTCATTCACCACCACCTGCCAAATTACGCCAAAGAATCACGGATCACTTCTTGGTAGCCTTTTAAAAACATGCAGCTAGCATCACGGAATCCCTTCTCAGGACAGATTTTTTTTGCAAAGTTTACTGGCCCACCCCCTTCAACATGCACTTTGACTTCCGCCCGCTCTTTCGCATAACTTTCGCGGAACTTTCGCGAAAATATCCCTATTCACAGACCCCGGCCATCAGCAGGGGGTGCACTGAAGGAAAAGCGAAGACCAGGGGCCTTGGTGTTTGGCTCTCGCAAAGCCTCACTTTTGGAAACTTGGCTACTGCTACTCGCATTCTCTGGTGCCCTTCTCCTGCCGGACCCCGGGCGGCAGTGGGTGGCAGCCCTTTACATATGATTCATATATTCATATGATTATAATACCCAACTTTCGCTCGCGAAATAAAATTTTACTTTCGCGAACTCGAAAAAAAAAACTTCCGCGAGGGTTTCCAACATAACATGCACGGCTTTCGCAATTAAAACTCCTTACAAGGACCTTTAGATCGATCACCATATATGGATATGACAGGGGAATGGCTGGTATCAAGTTGGAAGGGCAAGGATCACAAGAATCAAGAGCCAACGCAGTCTCATGTTTCTAGTAGAAGTGATTGTTTTACAGTTTTTACAGTTACAGTTTTTCAAGTTTTTTAGTTTTTTGCACAAAAATGTCGGACGGATGCGTAATTGGAGCCTCAGAGCTAAGTGAGACAGTAGCTCTGTACAGTTCAGTTGCAGTTGCAGTTGGTTTAGTCGGTCTTCAGCTACGTCACCCTGCCTTGGCCATTGCCTTCAAATTGAACCATGGCCCACGGCCTGAACAGCAAACATCGTGACAGCGAGTAAACAAAAACAAAACCCAGCCCGGAGAAACTCACTCTCACATTGGCAGAACAACTTTCAACCAAGTTTCAAGTTTCAATGTTTCAACTTCAACTTTCAACTTACTTAGATGACTAGACTTACTTGAAAGTTGAAAGTTTGGAAGTCGTGAAACGCTTCGGGTTTGAGTCGGCTTGAGGGATTCTGCAAGGAAACACAATCGGGACTTGGAACACATTGAACACAACTTGATTAGCCCTAGCCTTAGTCACAAAACGACAGTAGTGCTGACTACAGTGTATGACCATATAGTGACAACAACTACAGTGGCTTGCGACTACACCAAAATGCAACTACAATTCAAGTGACTCTTCAATGGATTGTGAAAATTGAAAGCAAGGCAGCAGCGAAATGGCCTTCGCTTTTGTCAAATTCCATCTTGCTCATCTCGCTTTCAATCAAAGCTGTGATCGATTCAGCATCACTCCCGGAACCAGCTTCAGCTTCGTGATCCTCGTCGCTGTCGTCGCCCTTCTCACGTTGCTCCTTTTCCCACAGCCACGCCATGAACCCGCTCAATGGGACAGAAGCGTTGCTGCCAAACCCACCCTTGTATCGTCCACCCTCAAAAGAAAGTTCCTGCAAGCCCCTCTCTTTCAAACTGGCGTTGTATTCATGCAAGTCTGGGTGCATGTCAGCCCACTCCAACTCTTTTCTTCTTGACTCATCCGTCATCTCCAGAAGCTCTTGCAAAATTCTCTCCCTGTAGCACTCGGCAATGTCCACGAAATCTCCAACTGCTGCAGACTGAGCCTCTTCCGGCGGAGGGTCCATCGTGGCATCCTCTGCTCCTTGTTGCTGCAAAGCCAAAGAGTCCCCAGCATCATCCTGTTTTGGTGATGCATTGGCCACACTTCCGCCTTTTCCTGCCATGGGTTCACGTGGGGCCAAGGAGGCCGGATCGTCATCTTTTTTCTCAACTGTTGCTGTTTGTGCTTCCTCTCCTGCGTTCTTTCTGTCTGGCAAGGCTGCAGGCTGAGCCTCTTCCGGCGGAGGGTCCATTGTGACATCCTCTTCTCCTTGTTGCTGCAAAGCCGAAGAGTCCCCAGCATCACCATGTTTTGACGATTCATTGGCCACACTTCCTCCACTTGGCGGCAAAGCTGAAGAAGAAAGGGAAGGAAGGTCACCACCCTGATCCTGACGCTGACCATCATCTGCACCTTCACAGCTGAAGAAAGAGCATCATCTTTTTCTGCCGTGGGTTCAAGTGGGGCCGAGGAGGCCGGATCTTCATCTTTTTTCTCAACTGTTGCTGCTTGTGCTTCCTCTCCTGCGTTCTTTGCCTCTGCCAAGGCTGCAGACTGAGTCTCTTCCAGTAACGGATTCTTTGACTTGCCTTCTTGCGGTGGGCTAGAAGGCTTGACCTCAGGTTTGACATCTGGACATTTCTCATTGCTGCCCTTCGACGGTTCGGTAGCGGCAACTGCAGCCCTAACCTCATCATTGTTCCCAAGCTCAGCGCCAACAGCACCAAGAGCGGTAGATGAAGACTTTGAGATTGTTCCTTCCGCTCCGGTATCCACTTCAAGTCCTGTGCTCTGGTGCTCTTGATTGGCCTTGTCCAACTGAGCCCTAACCAAATCCTCAATAACTGCCTTCTCAGCCGTCTGTGCAGCTGATTCCAAACAAAGCCGCTTATGTGGCTCCAAGTGACCCTCATCACTTGCGCCGGCGGCCAAAGCCTGGCCAAAACTATCTTTGGAGCCTTCTGCAAATTCTTTTCTCTTTGCAGGTGGAACTGCCTGATGAGGTGCACTGCCACTAGCTTCTTTGGAAGCTGTGTCACCAAATTCTGGCACCACTGGCAAGACTTTCAAAGATGCCTGGTCTTGCCGCGAATTGGTCTTTGGCGCGGTCTTTGCAGCGGGCGCTTTTTGCTTTGCAGCAGCACCCTTGGCAAAAGCTTTTGCCAGCGGCTGCCCATCCTTCTGAGCAGGCTTTCTGCCCATTGCGGCAGGAAAAAATGAAATCGGATGAATCCCGGATGAAGGTGAAATGGTGAAATGGTCAAGTGAAATAGTGAAATAATGAAGCAATGAAACATCATTTGACATTTGAAACTGTCTATAAAATTTCTCAGTTCGGGTCAGGTATGGGTTACGGAAGTTACGGTGTTGCAGTCACGTCTAAGATGGCTGAGTTCCGTTGTTTTGGAATGTGGATCCATCGCGCTGTCGCACTGAAATGCTTGACGGATCAAGTCTATTGTTGTAAAGTTGTAAATTTCTCTTCGTGTTCCGGCGAGACCCTCTGAGCCACGAGCGTCATGAGAGTCAAGATAGAACAGATCTCAAAAAACAGCAACACAACTCACTCAAAGACTACCTTAAATATAGTTGGTCAGCTGGTGGCAGTTACAGCGATCATACTGGCAATGGCAGTGACAGATGACAAAGGGCTTGAAATCTGAATGCAATAAGTTTCATGTTGAGCCTCTTGAGCCGAACTAGTCAGTGTGTTACTCAGTTCGTTCTTCACGTTCAGCTGCTCACTTGTTGCGCATTCTGCGACATATGCATAAATCATCAAAACCGGTTTGGTCAATGGTTGGTCCAAAAAACCATGCCAGGAATCAGGAATCAGGAATCTAGATTCCAGGAACCAAGAACCAGGAAACGGCCGACAAATTTTCAGCTGCTGATATTCCGGTGACTGCAACGTCAGCAAACCAACCCCCCTAGCTGGTTGCAAGTTCTCAGCGACGTGGCGACGTGTGAAAAGCCCTGTGTGGCCCACAGTATTGACAGGCGCTGACTATAGCAGTGGTTTGAAAAAAAAATGAAATAATGAAATGCACACGTTCACGTTCACATGGTGTCACGTGATGGACACATCATCTTTTGGAACTGAGCAATGTTTCCCATTGCCTGCGCCTGTTGGGTGCTTCCAACTTCACCCATGAACAGATGTTCATGTTGCTCACAGGGCCACACGAAGGATAAAGAAGCAAATATCCGCAGATTTTTTTCAGAAACTGATAGCATGTTCCCGTGTGCTGGGTCATGACTCTAGAGCCAGCCGGATCCTTGGCCTGGTCGATCCTTTCATCGCACATCGCTTCGCTTTTGCAAAGTTGAAACTTGAAACTTGCAACTTGAAACTGATAACCAGTCAATCAAGTCAAGTCAATTTAGTTTTGCATCATATTCATCATATCAT
>CAMXCT020005056.1:0-23742 GCA_947184155.2 Cladocopium goreaui | reverse complement strand
AAGGGTCGGATGTACGCCCTGGCGTCCCTTGGGCTCCGCCTCTTTTGCGTGGCAGGCGTGGGACAATGTGCACTGCCAAGGGGTCTGATGTACGCCCTGGCGTCCCTTGGGGCTCCGCCTCTTTTGTGTGGCAGGCGTGGGACAATGTGCACTGCCAAGGGGTCTGATGTACGCCCTGGCGTCCCTTGGGGCTCCGCCGCTTTTGCGTGGCAGGCGTGGGACAATGTGCAGTGCCAAGGTATCTGATGTACGCCCTGGCGTCCCTTGGGGCTCCGCCTCTTTTGCGTGGCAGGCGTGGGACAATGTGTACTGCCAAGGGGTTGGATGTACGCCCTGGCGTCCCTTGGGGCTCCGCCTCTTTTGCGTGGCAGGCGTGGGACAATGTGTACTGCCAAGGGGTTGGATGTACGCCCTGGCGTCCCTTGGGGCTCCGCCGCTTTTGCGTGGCAGGCGTGGGACAAGGTGCACTGCCAAGGGGTCAGATGTACGCCCTGGCGTCCCTTGGGGCTCCGCCGCTTTTGCGTGGCAGGCGTGGGACAATGTGCATTGCCAAGGGGTCTGATGTACGCCCTGGCGTCCCTTGGGGCTCCGCCTCTTTTGCGTGGCAGGCGTGGGACAATGTGCAATGCCAAGGGGTCTGATGTACGCCCCAACGTCCCTTGGGGCTCCGCCTCTTTTGCGTGGCAGGCGTGGGACAATGTGCATTGCCAAGGGGTCTGATGTACGCCCTGGCGTCCCTTGGGGCTCCGCCTCTTTTGCGTGGCAGGCGTGGGACAATGTGCACTGCCAAGGGGTCTGATGTACGCCCTGGCGTCCCTTTGGGCTCCGCCTCTTTTGCGTGGCAGGCGTGGGACAATGTGCACTGCCAAGGGGTCTGATGTACGCCCTGGCGTCCCTTGGGGCTCCGCCTCTTTTGCGTGGCAGGCGTGGCCAATGTGCACTGCCTTCAGGTCATTGAACAACAGCTGCCTTGCTGTTTTGAAGCCAGGAGAAACATCTCGCTACTGCCTAGGAGAAACAGATGGACGCGTTACAGTGGCTGGCGGTGGTGTCATGTGGTTCCCACCTGGCAGCAGACAAACTCAACATCTACACGCACGAGACGTGTGACTGGCTATCTGTCTGCGAGGGCATCCACCTCTGTCCAAAGCACGACGGACGACCAGGTTGTCCCCGTGCACGCTTTGGTTCAGCTGCTGCAAGCAGTGATCGCTTCAAGCTGTTGCAGGACAATCTCGGGACTGACAAAAGTTTTAGTTAGGCTCGCCATGACATTACACACTTGGTCACGTATTGTGATGTGGTGCATATCGTCGAATCATTGTCTTACAGCTATGGAATATTTCGATTTGAAAGCCTTAGCGATTTGCTTACACTGTTCAAAAATATATATGTAACTATTGCCCGCTCCTAAAATATTCTCAGGGGCTAGGATGGTTCCCCCACCTTGGCGGGGGGCAGGTCGGTTCGTCGCCTGACTCAGCACCTCCGTGAGCAACTACTCCAAGGCAGGCTCTTGCCTCTGGGCTGCAGCTCCAGTTGAGGGACTTTTGATGATGAGTTTTTCCCCACATTGAAGTGTGAGGTTTTTGTTTTTAGTTCTGTATCCGCGCCTCCTCCTTCCCGTCCTTCCCGTCCTTCCCGTCCTTCCCGTCCTTCCCGTCCTTCCCGTCCTTCCCGTCCTTCCCGTCCTTCCCGTCCTTCCCGTCCTTCCCGTCCTTCACACTCACACTCACACTCACTCTCACACTCACTCTCACACTCACACTCACACTCACTCACTCACTCACTCACACTCACTCACACTCACTCACACTCACTCACACTCACTCACACTCACACTCACTCACACTCACTCACACTCACTCTCACTCTCACTCTCACTCTCACTCTCACACACTCACTCACTCACTCACTCACTCACTCACTCACTGACTCACTCACTCACTGACTCACTGACTCACTGACTCACTCACTCACTCACTCACTCACTGTTGGCTGAAGCCAGTTCTTTTGTCCAGGCCAATGCATATTGGGAGGAGGGTGCGACTTGGAAGCCCGACTATCCACCGGCCAAAGGCAGCCTGGGGCCACCAGGAAGATGGGAGAAGCTCATAGAAGCTCTGGAGAAAACCATCACTCACACTCACTCACTCTCACTCACACTCACTCACACTCACTCACACTCACTCACACTCACTCACACTCACTCACACTCACTCACACTCACTCACACTCACTCACACTCACTCACACTCACTCACACTCACTCACACTCACTCACACTCACTCACACTCACACTCACACTCACACTCACACTCACACTCACACTCACACTCACACTCACACTCACTCTCACTCTCACTCTCACTCTCACTCACTCACTCACTCGCTCACTCTCACTCACACACTCACTCACTCACTCACTCACTCACTCACCTCACTCACTCACCTCACTCACCTCACTCACCTCACTCACCTCACTCACCTCCCTCACCTACCTCACCTACCTCACCTACCTCACCTACCTCACCTACCTCACCTACCTCACCTACCTCACCTACCTCACCTACCTCACCTACCCCACCTACCTCACCTACCTCACCTACCTCACCTACCTCACCTACCTCACCTACCTCACCTACCTCACCTACCTCACCTACCTCACCTACCTCACCTACCTCGCCTACCTCGCCTACCTCGCCTACCTCGCCTACCTCGCCTACCTCGCCTACCTCGCCTACCTCACCTACCTCGCCTACCTCACCTACCTCACCTACCTCACCTACCTCACCTACCTCACCTACCTCACCTACCGCACCTACCGCACCTACCGCACCTACCGCGCTCACTCACTCACTCACTCACTCACTCACCCACTCACTTCACTTCACTTCACTTCACTTCACTTCACTTCACTTCACTTCACTTCACTTCACTTCACTTCACTTCTTCACTTCACTTCACTTCACTTCACTTCACTTCACTTCACTTCACTTCACTCACTTCACTCACTCTCACATCCCTCACTCACACACACCACACTCACATCACTCACTCACACTCTCACTCACTCACTGTACATGAACATACATACATACACACAAACTCACCCACCATCACCGCTCCATCACTCTTATACTTCCTCTTCCCTTCTTGCTTTTCTATGGTCAGTCTAAGTCTAAAGAAGTTGGTAACATGTGGGGTTATCCGGTCCTTTAGTTGTTTTTTCATGAGCATCATCATTTATTTGGCTTCATGCTATCTTTATGGATATCCATCGCCACTTGTGCCTATGTGCTTCTTTCTTGGTACGCATTGCGGGGGGAGGCGCTGCGCCCTCCCCCTGTACATACTTTCCTTTTTTCATAAGCGTCGGTTATTTGGGATTATTTCCCCAGAGGCAAGCTATAGGGGTTCTTACTTCTCTAAGGTGGGGTCTTCGGTGGCGAACTTTTGAGCGCAGGGTGCTGTGCAGGGTGCTGTCCATACTGCGGTGGCGAAGTCTGGCAAAGGTGCTGTGCAGGGTGCTCTGCAGGGTGCTGTCCAGACTGCGGTGGCGAAGTCTGGCCAAGGTGCTGTGCAGGGTGCTGTTCAGGGTGCTGTGCAGGGTGCTGTGCAGGGTGCTGTGCAGGGTGTTGTGCAGAGTGTTCTGTGCAGAGCGCGGCGGCGAAGTTTGGCAGCAAAGGTGCTGTGCAGGGTGCTGTGCAGGGTGCTGTTCAGGGTGCTGTGCAGGGTGCTGTGCAGGGTGCTGTCCAGAAATGAGCAAATCATCATCTTACGACAAATGCATACGGACAGGCGCATGTTTCTTTGAGACTAGGAAACCGTTGTTTTCGGATTGCCATGCTCGCCATGCCCACCATGCCCTTTGTACGCCTGAAGCCCAGCTCCAGTCGTGATTTTGCCTCTGGCGAGCCTTGCTCCCAGGGAGAAAGCAGCGCGGAGTCTATCCCAATTTCTTTCATGGAAAAACTCGAAAACTCCATGATCGCAAGAACACGACTGCAAACAAAGATCAGTAAGCTTCAAGTTCAGATCTGTCTAATGCCTAACATTGAACTGAGTGATCATGGGAGTTTGCTGCAATCTGATTGAGTGCCAATCAAATCAAAGAGCCAGAAAGGCTATCCTTCATACGCATTGTCCACAATGCACTGCTCGGTAGCTCCTGGGAGAATCCCCAAGGATGCGCAAAGATTCCCTCGCCGCTGACATTTTCACTGTTCCAAGACTCCAAGACAAGGAAATAGAAACTCCGGACTCAAAAACTAAAACTAGACTTCTCATGAAACTAAAACTTCAATAGACACAGGCGAACTCCTTGAAAGCCACCACACAGATAAAACGGGCTGCTGCAAGAGTCTGCAAGAGGCACCTTCTCATTTTTTCCGTGCCGTGGCGCCACAGAGATCCAGAGGATCCTCTCTCAAAATTCTGAATTTGTTGTCAAAGACTGTGTTGCTGAACACTTCAAGAATTTGTTGTGGATGAGAGATGCAAAAGTGTCACTTCCATCCTCACGCATGTCTGGGTCACTGCCATGTCCATTCAGTCTGTATGAAGACAATACCTGCTCTAAGTGTTCATCGACTTCCACAGCCAATGCCAAGAAAACAAATAACGCAGTCGATATACCATGAAGGTGCCATTCCCAATGCTGCTGCAGTGACTGCAGTGCATCAGCTCCTGGATGAAAAGCCACTGCTTGGACTATGTTCCAGGCCCCACCAGAAGTGCTCAAAGCCAACAGAAACTCAGCAATAGGAAGGACGAGTTGAATGGATATGGTGAACTTTCCAAGGGCCCGAAGACTGCTCCAATCTGAAAAGACCTCCTGTATCATGGTAAAGAACATCCAGGCTCCAAAAGCGCCAATGATCGGGGTGGAAGCAGCTGCCAGCATAGTAAAAAACTTGACCAAAACCATGGGGCTCAAAGACCACTCATGGCTGACAGCCATTTCTGTGATTCGAAGGAAGAAGCCCCCAGAGGCGAAAGGGAGAATGAGCCCGATCAACATGAAATCATAGAAATAACGAAGGCTCCTGGCACAGATCCGCCACCGATTCACGTTTCGAAACGGAAGCTGCTGATGTGGGGCAGGTACTACGTTGAAATCTCCAGGCAATCCTTTGGTCAGCAAAGGCTGTGACGCAGCTGTACCCTGAGCTGCGCGGTATGGCACATTGAGCATTTTGTAATGTAGATAATCTCCATGCGCCAGGGATAGGACCAAGTTTTTCATCTTCACATGAGTAAGGTATAGCAGCAAAAGTGGCACGCCCAATGCTGTCAGAGTTGCGAAAGGTGCCAGTTGGTAATAGCAAGCACCACTACCTTCAGGGATTCTTGAGATAAAGACTTGGGTCGCAGCAGCGGCCCAGGAAAAGGCTGCGCAGGATGCAAGTAATTGAAACACCCATGAAAGCACACCGACCAGCAATGTAATCTCTTCTGGTACACCTGCCAGCAAGGCCCAGTCATGGGCAAGTTTCATCAGTGTCCACATGACGAGTGCAAAAAGATAGACTGTAACGATGTAGCCCTTGGTCGGATGATTCTCAATCTTTTTCCGCACACTTTCCGTTTCACATACATACTCGTTGACAAGTGCCGGGTTGGGTAATTCGCTTGTCTCCGGTGCTGACCAAATCCAGCCAAGGGTGGCCGGATAGGTTCCTATGCACCCTGGCAAGCTGAATATACTAACCTGGGGAGATACAGCCGAGAAGCTGCGACTGTTCTCAACAGCTGCAAAGACTGGGAAGTCCCAAGGCACAAAACTTGAGTTTTTGAGTTGCAATTTTGCTGCAGTGGTTTCGGGCAACGTTTCAGTTCCAACATAGCGCACGAAATAGCATGGTTTGCTGCAGGCATTAAAATCTATCATTGGATCCAACTTGTAGTTCACCACGGCGAGGAAAGGAACAGATCCAAGACAAGTAAGAACCAAACATTCGACGTATCGCGACAAACCCATCGCGCAAGCGGTGCGTGACAAGCTTTAAGAATCAGGATGACAATGCGCCGGTTTCAAGTGAGCAGAATTGGCTATATGGTGCTGAACAGTTGCGTCGTGGCTGAAGGTCTGCCAAGCACTCAACATGTGTCAACAGATGTCAATGAACTTCCATTGCAGTTTGACAAGATCAGCTCCCAACCGAAAAGACACAGCTTCACGCCAATCTTTGAGGCCCAGCCTTGGTGTTCAAAAAGCAATCAATCAAATCTCACTCACAGACTGACTCATAAAGTGACTCGCATGCTCAAATCATCGGCCCAGCAAGAATGCTGTGGTGAAGCCTCTCTATTCCGATAAAAAACACCCAGCTCCCATCTCAACGGAAGCCGTTGGCCACTGCAAAGCTTCAAGTGGTAGTATCTTCTGGAACTTTCATGAACTGACTGGATTCTGTCGCTACCTGTGCTGCTTTCGACTGACCTGTTCACGCATGAAAACCTTGCTAAAAGCATCACCGATACCACGTTGGTACCTGCAGACACTCTCATCAAGGCGTTTGAACAAAAATTTGGAAGGGCGAAGGAAGGTACTGAAATCCAGCTGCTGTTTGCGTTTTCCTTCATTCAAATAAAGAGTAGGAACGCCCGGCAACAAATTGGGTAGCAAACCGCTGATTTGAAGCCAGGACGAAGCTTTGAAACTTTCAAGGAAAGGGTGCTTTCACAGTTCTCCGGTCCAGGGCCAAGGCCAATACGGGATTGACTCCGCTTGCCATCGTGATGACATCATACCTGACGCCCCGATTAATCGTGCTATGAACTGCCATACTGCACTCAACCACACCATCATGTCTTCTTTCATAAGCATTGCTGGGACTGTAGAATCAAAGATATCAAGATCAAATAAATGCGCTTTACGGATTTGACAAGGACACAGGCTTACATGTTTTTCAAGGCCGATGGATCTCCCGTTTCCATCTCGCCGCGCTCACGATGCTCGCTATGCCAGCAGCGCCTTTCGAATCCCCACCCTTTTAGCAGGGGGGTGAGGTAGCAATCCCCTCTATTAAGGGAGCCCTGGGTCTACGATTAGTCGTTACCCTGAGGGTCCAGGGATTGAATTTTTTCAATCTTATTGAAAATATCAATAAGATTGAATTTAATTCAATCCGGATTGAAATGCAAAAAAACAATATTTTTCAATATCGGTTTCAATAATTATTGAAATGGATATTGATTTTTTTCAATAATTATTGAAATTGGAGATTGAAAAAAATCAATAATTATTGTTTTTTCAATAATTATTGATTTTTTTGCCATATACATTCTTGATTTTTTTGCCATATAGAAATTTAATAATCATAGTTGTTGCTGTAGGAAGGCGCACATCTTTTTACTCATAATGCAAGCACTGGTGACACAGAGGAGATGTGATATATGTATCAAAGCATTGCCTTTTTGCAGGCCTCCAGCTTGCCTTTGGCCATGTGCATGGCCTTTTTTCAAGCCACATATCTTGCCTGGCTTTATTTCAAGCACCTGGTTGGCCCAAGGTCATGGCATTAGCTTTGGTTGAGCCTGAGCTGCAGGCCTAGCAAATACTTTTCACAAAAGCTCTCTGACAGCTTTGTGTTCTTGGTTCCATGGCTGCAAGAATGAGCCACTGCTGCCATGCTGCCTACCCAAGATTCTTGCCTGTATGTCCAGAAAGTCTTGGGATTCTAGCTTCACAAAGTCAAGTTTGTGAAGGATTCTGGCTTCACAAAGTCAAGTTTGTGAAGAATTCTGCCTTCACAAAGTCAAGTTTGTGGAGAATGTTGCCTTCAGAAAGTCAAGTGTGTGAAGGGCTCTGCCTTCACAAAGTCAAGTTTGTGAAGGATTCTGCCTTCACAAAGTCAAGTTTGTGAAGGATTCTGCCTTCACAAAGCCAAGTTTGTGAAGGATTCTGCCTTCACAAAGTCAAGTTTGTGAAGGATTCTGCCTTCACAAAGTCCAGTTTGTGAAGGATTCTGGCTTCACAAAGTCAAGTTTGTGAAGGATTCTGGCTTCACAAAGTCAAGTTTGTGAAGGATTCTGCCTTCACAAAGTCAAGTTTGTGGAGGATTTTGCCTTCACAAAGTCAAGTTTGTGAAGGATATTGCCTTCACAAAGTCCAGTTTGTGAAGGATTTTGCCTTCACAAAGTCAAGTTTGTGAAGGATTCTGGCTTCACAAAGTCAAGTTTGTGAAGGATTCTGCTTTCACAAAGTCCAGTTTGTGAAGGATTCTGCCTTCACAAAGTCCAGTTTGTGAAGGATTCTGCCTTCACAAAGTCAAGTTTGTCAAGGATTCTGGCTTCACAAAGTCAAGTTTGTGAAGAATTCTGCCTTCACAAAGTCAAGTTTGTGAAGGATTCTGCCTTCACAAAGTCAAGTTTGTGAAGGATTCTGGCTTCACAAAGTCAAGTTTGTGAAGGATTCTGCCTTCACAAAGTCCAGTTTGTGAAGGATTCTGGCTTCACAAAGTCAAGTTTGTGAAGAATTCTGCCTTCACAAAGTCCAGTTTGTGAAGGGTTTTGCCTTCACAAAGTCCAGTTTGTGAAGGATTCTGGCTTCACAAATCAAGTTTGTGAAGGATTCTGGCTTCACAAAGTCCAGTGTGTGAAGGATTCTGCCTTCACAAAGTCCAGTTTGTGAAGGATTCTGGCTTCACAAATCAAGTTTGTGAAGGATTCTGCCTTCACAAAGTCCAGTTTGTGAAGGATTCTGCCTTCACAAAGTCAAGTTTGTGAAGGATTCTGCCTTCACAAAGTCCAGTTTGTGAAGGATTCTGCCTTCACAAAGTCAAGTTTGTGAAGGAGTCTGCCTTCACAAAGTCAAGTTTGTAAAGGATTTTGCCTTCACAAAGTCAAGTTTGTGAAGGATTTTGCCTTCACAAAGTCAAGTTTGTGAAGGATTCTGCCTTCACAAAGTCAAGTTTGTGAAGGATTCTGCCTTCACAAAGTCAAGCTTGTGAAGGATTCTGGCTTCACAAAGACCAGTTTGTGAAGGATTCTGGCTTCACAAAGTCAAGTTTGTGAAGGATTCTGCCTTCACAAAGTCCAGTTTGTGGAGGATTCTGCCTTCACAAAGTCAAGTTTGTGAAGGATTCTGCCTTCACAAAGTCAAGTTTGTGAAGGTTTTTGCATTTACACAGTCAAGTTTGTGAAGAATTCTGCCTTCACAAAGTCACGTTTGTGAAGATTTCTGCCTTCACAAAGTCAAGTTTGTGAAGGATTCTGCTTTCACAAAGTCAAGTTTGTGAAGGATCCTGCCTTCACAAAGTCCAGTTTGTGAAGGATCCTGCCTTCACAAAGTCCAGTTTGTGAAGGATTCTGGCTTCACAAAGTTCAGTTTGTGAAGGACCCTGCCTTCACAGAGTCCAGTTTGTGAAGGATATTGCCTTCACAAAGTCCAGTTTGTGAAGGATTTTGCCTTCACAAAGTCCAGTTTGTGAAGGATTCTGCCTTCACAAAGTCAAGTTTGTGGAGGATTTTGCCTTCACAAAGTCAAGTTTGTGAAGGATTCTGCCTTCACAAAGTCAAGTTTGTGAAGGTTTTTGCATTTACACAGTCAAGTTTGTGAAGAATTCTGCCTTCACAAAGTCACGTTTGTGAAGGATTCTGCCTTCACAAAGTCCAGTTTGTGAAGGATTCTGCCTTCACAAAGTCCAGTTTGTGAAGAATTCTGGCTTCACAAAGTCAAGTTTGTGAAGGATTCTGGCTTCACAAAGTCAAGTTTGTGAAGGATTCTGCCTTCACAAAGTCAAGTTTGTGAAGGATTCTGGCTTCACAAAGTCAAGTTTGTGAAGGATTCTGCCTTCACAAAGTCCAGTTTGTGAAGGATTCTGGCTTCACAAAGTCAAGTTTGTGAAGGATTCTGCCTTCACAAAGTCAAGTTTGTGAAGGTTTTGCCTTCACAAAGTCAAGTTTGTGAAGGATCCTGCCTTCACAAAGTCCAGTTTGTGAAGGATCCTGGCTTCACAAAGTCAAGTTTGTGAAGGATTTTGCCTTCACAAAGTCAAGTTTGTGAAGGATTCTGCCTTCACAAAGTCAAGTTTGTGAAGGCTTCTGCCTTCACAAAGTCAAGTGTGTGAAGGATTCTGGCTTCACAAAGTCAAGTTTGTGAAGGATTTTGCCTTCACAAAGTCAAGTTTGTGAAGGATTCTGCCTTCACAAAGTCAAGTTTGTGAAGAATTCTGCCTTCACAAAGTCAAGTTTGTGAAGGATTCTGCCTTCACAAAGTCAAGTTTGTGAAGGATCCTGCCTTCACAAAGTCCAGTTTGTGAAGGATCCTGCCTTCACAAAGTCCAGTTTGTGAAGGATTTTGCCTTCACAAAATCCAGTTTGTGAAGGATTCTGCCTTCACAAAGTCAAGTTTGTGAAGGATTCTGCCTTCACAAAGTCAAGTGTGTGAAGGATTTTGCCTTCACAAAGTCCAGTTTGTGAAGGATTCTGCCTTCACAAAGTCCAGTTTGTGAAGGGTCCAGCCTTCACAAAGTCAAGTTTGTGAAGGATTCTGGCTTCACAAAGTCAAGTTTGTGAAGGATTTTGCCTTCACAAAGTCAAGTCTGTGAAGGATCCTGCCTTCACAAAGTCAAGTTTGTGAAAGATTCTGCCTTCACAAAGTCAAGTTTGTGAAGGATTTTGCCTTCACACCGTCCAGTTTGTGAAGAATTCTGCCTTCACAAAGTCCAGTTTGTGAAGGATTCTGCCTTCACAAAGTCAAGTTTGTGAAGGATTTTGCCTTCACAAAGTCAAGTTTGTGAAGGATTCTGCCTTCACAAAGTCAAGTTTGTGAAGAATTCTGCCTTCACAAAGTCAAGTTTGTGAAGAATTCTGCCTTCACAAAGTCAAGTTTGTGAAGAATTCTGCCTTCACAAAGTCAAGTTTGTGAAGGATTCTGCCTTCACAAAGTCAAGTTTGTGAAGAATTCTGCCTTCACAAAGTCAAGTTTGTGAAGGATTCTGCCTTCACAAAGCCAAGTTTGTGAAGGATTCTGCCTTCACAAAGTCAAGTTTGTGAAGGATTCTGCCTTCACAAGTCAAGTTTGTGAAGGATTTTGCCTTCACAAAGTCAAGTTTGTGAAGGATTCTGCCTTCACAAAGTCAAGTTTGTGAAGGATTCTGCCTTCACAAAGTCCAGTTTGTGAAGGATCCTGCCTTCACAAAGTCAAGTTTGTGAAGGATTCTGCCTTCACAAAGTCAAGTTTGTGAAGGATTCTGCCTTCACAAAGTCAAGTTTGTGAGGATTTTGCCTTCACAAAGTCAAGTTTGTGAAGGATTCTGCCTTCACAAAGTCCAGTTTGTGAAGAATTCTGCCTTCACAAGTCAAGTGTGTGAAGGATTCTGCCTTCACAAAGTCAAGTTTGTGAAGGATTCTGCCTTCACAAAGTCAAGTTTGTGAAGGATTCTGCCTTCACAAAGTCAAGTTTGTGAAATTTGTGAAGGATTCTGCCTTCACAAAGTCAAGTTTGTGCAGGATTCTGCATTCACAAAGTCAAGTTTGTGAAGGATCATGCCTTCACAAAGTCAAGTTTGTGAAGGATTTTGCCTTCACAAAGTCAAGTTTGTGAAGGATTCTGCCTTCACAAAGCCAAGTTTGTGAAGGATTCTGCCTTCACAAAGTCAAGTTTGTGAAGGATTCTGCCTTCACAAAGTCAACTTTGTGAAGGATTCTGCCTTCACAAAGTCCAGTTTGTGAAGGATTCTGCCTTCACAAAGTCAAGTTTGTGAAGAACTCTGCCTTCACAAAGTCCAGTTTGTGAAGGATTCTGCCTTCACAAAGTCAAGTTTGTGAAGGATTCTGCCTTCACAAAGTCAAGTTTGTGAAGAATTCTGCCTTCACAAAGTCCAGTTTGTGAAGAATTCTGCCTTCACAAAGTCAAGTTTGTGAAGGCAAAATTCTTCACAAAGTACAGTTTGTGAAGGGTTTTGCCTTCACAAAGTCAAGTTTGTGAAGGATTCTGCCTTCACAAAGTCCAGTTTGTGAAGGATTCTGCCTTCACAAAGTCAAGTTTGTGAAGGATTCTGCCTTCACAAAGTCCAGTTTGTGAAGGATTCTGCCTTCACAAAGTCAAGTTTGTGAAGAATTCTGCCTTCAAAAAGTCAAGTTTGTGAAGAATTCTGCCTTCACAAAGTCAAGTTTGTACAGAATTCTGCCTTCACAAAGTCAAGTTTGTGAAGAATTCTGCCTTCACAAAGTCAAGTTTGTGAAGGATTCTGCCTTCACAAAGTCAAGTTTGTGAAGGATTCTGCCTTCACAAAGTCCAGTTTGTGAAGGATTCTGCCTTCACAAAGTCCAGTTTGTGAAGAATTCAAGTTTGTGAAGAATTCTGCCTTCACAAAGTCAAGTTTGTGAAGGATTCTGCCTTCACAAAGTCAAGTTTGTGAAGAATTCTGCCTTCACAAAGTCAAGTTTGTGAAGGATTATGCCTTCACAAAGTCAAGTTTGTGAAGGATTCTGCCTTCACAAAGTCCAGTTTGTGAAGGATCCTTCCTTCACAAAGTCAAGTTTGTGAAGGATTCTGCCTTCACAAAGTCCAGTTTGTGAAGGATCCTGCCTTCACAAAGTCAAGTTTGTGAAGGATTCTGCCTTCACAAAGTCAAGTTTGTGAAGAATTCTGCCTTCACAAAGTCAAGTTTGTGAAGGATTTTGCCTTCACAAAGTCAAGTTTGTGAAGGATTCTGCCTTCACAAAGTCAAGTTTGTGAAGGATTCTGCCTTCACAAAGTCAAGTTTGTGAAGGATCCTGCCTTCACAAAGTCAAGTTTGTGAAGAACTCTGCCTTCACAAAGTCAAGTTTGTGAAGGATTCTGCCTTCACAAAGTCAAGTTTGTGAAGGATTCTGCCTTCACAAAGTCCAGTTTGTGAAGGAATCTGGCTTCACAAAGTCAAGTTTGTGCAGAATTCTGCCTTCACAAAGTCAAGTTTGTGAAGGATTATGCCTTCACAAAGTCCAGTTTGTGAAGGAATCTGGCTTCACAAAGTCAAGTTTGTGCAGGGTTCTGCCTTCACAAAGTCAAGTTTGTGAAGGATTCTGCCTTCACAAAGTCCAGTTTGTGAAGGATTCTGGCTTCACAAAGTCAAGTTTGTGAAGGATTCTGCCTTCACAAAGTCAAGTTTGTGAAGGATTCTGCCTTCACAAAGTCAAGTTTGTGAAGGATCCTGCCTTCACAGAGTCAAGTTTGTGAAGAACTCTGCCTTCACAAAGTCAAGTTTGTGAAGGATTCTGGCTTCACAAAGGCAAGTTGGGCTTGAGACAATTCTTCCTCTTTCATGTCCAAGCTAGGCTTCCTGATAGCTCCGCCTTGGATGCATTGGCTTTTTTCCAGGCCTCTTTTCCCATCGCCTTTTTCCAGACTTGCTGCTTTGTCTCTGCTTTGTCTCTGCTTTGTCCTGTCTTTCTCCATGGCTTTTTTTCAAGCCTCAGAATTTGCAAAAAAAATTGAGCCAAAGAAAGGGCTGCAGAAACCAATTGCCATACATAGATCTTCAGAATCTTCAGACTATATATACATGAAACTGGATGCACATCCCCTTCAACACAGCTTCAGTCAGCCAAGCACTCTTTTTCTAATTAATGCTCCAAGGAAGTCTTGTGATTGAACATGGCTGCAGGTATCTCGAAATAATATATCTACAAAAAGTCCTTAAGAATTCATTTTTCAATAATTATTGTTTTTGTTTTCAATTAAAAAAACAAACAATAATTATCGTTTTTTTCAATAAAATATTGAACTTTTTCCCGAGAGCGTCTGAGCGCAGGGTTCTTCCAATAGTGGGGGTCTGTAAAACATCTTCTCATCTTCACATCTCATCTTCACATCTCATCTTCACATTCTCTCATCTTCACATCTTCTCATCATCTTCACATCTTTTCATCTTCACATCCTCTCATCTTCACATCCTCTCATCTTCACATCTTTTCATCTTTACATCCTCTCATCTTCACATCCTCTCATCTTCACATCCTCTCATCTTCACATCTTTTCATCTTTACATCCTCTCATCTTCACATCCTCTCATCTTCACATCCGCTCATCTTCACATCCTCTCATCTTCACATCCTCTTATCTTCACATCTGCTCATCTTCACACCTTCCCATCTTCACATCTGCTCATCTTCACACCTTCCCATCTTCACATCTTCTCATCTTCACATCTGCTCATCTTCACATCTGCTTCTCTTCACACCTTCCCATCTTCACATCTGCTCATCTTCACACCTTCCCATCTTCACATCTTCTCATCTTCAGATCTGCTCATCTTCACATCTGCTCATCTTCACACCTTCCCATCTCCACATCTGCTCATCTTCACACCTTCCCATCTTCACATCTTCTCATCTTCACATCTGCTCATCTTCACATCTGCTCATCTTCACATCTGCTCATCTTCACATCTGCTCATCTTCACATCTGCTCACCTTCACATCTTCTTATCTTCACACCTGCTCACCTTCTCTCTCACGCCTTCTTTTTATCTTTCTCTCTTAAGGCCGAGGGTGGTGCCGGCGGCGAGTCACGAAACGTCAACCCTTTCGCACGAAATGAGGGTCGATCGGCAAAAACTGAAGTAAAATTGCGATTTGACTTGTCCTGGAGCAACCCTTTCGCACGAAATGAGGGTCGATCGGCAAAAACTGAGGTAAAATTGCGATTTGACTTGTCCCGGAGCAACTCTTTCGCACGAAATGAGGGTCGATCGGCAAAAACTGAGGTAAAATTGCGATTTGACTTGTGCTGGAGCAACCCTTTCGCACGAAATGAGGGTCGATCGGCCACAAAAAAAACTCAGAAATCGGCAACAAAAAAAAAAAAAACACAAAAAAAAAAAAAAAAAAAAAAAAAAAAAACTGAGGAGGAAAAAGGAAAAGGAAAAAAAAAAATTAAGATTTTTGGCTGTCCCGGAGCACCGAAGAGAAATGAGGGTCGATCGTCAAAAACTGAGGGAAAATTGCGATTTTACTTGTGCCGGAGCAACCCTTTCGCACGAAATGAGGGTCGATCGTCAAAAACTGAGGTAAAATTGCGATTTTACTTGTGCCGGAGCAACCCTTTCGCACGAAATGAGGGTCGATCGTCAAAAACTGAGGAAAAATTGCGATTTTACTTGTGCCGGACCCAGAGTACGCCTTATTGAAAAGATTCAATAATTCACGTCAATTTCAATAATCACAACACAAACCAATAAAACCTTCATTTTCTTATTGGTTAGTGTTTCAATAACTTTATTGAAATGAACCAATAAAGCTTATTGAAATGGAATCCTATTTCAATAAGCTCCATTTCAATAAGTTTAATGGTTCGAGTCATTAGATTCATAGAGCTGCTAAGCTGACATGTTTGAAGCTCTGCACATGGGTGTCAAACTGACATGCTGAAACATCTTCAGTTCAGCTGCACTTTTCCCCTTTGACTGTGCAAATCTTGGTCCCCAAGCTAGTGGGCTGCAGCCCTTTGGCAGGACTTTGAAGCCCTTTTGCAGGGCCAGGGTGGAGCCCTTTCCCAAGGCCCAAAGCTTTTTTACACAACTTCTACTCACCACTGCTGCTCTCAGACTCCAAAGTTTCTGATCCATGGATGTATTTCAGCCACATTCCCAACCTGAACCTCCACAGGACTTTTTCAGGTACCAAGTGGGGAGGACTTCCATTCAGACAGGCATGGGCCAGGCTGGCCATAAATCCCACCATTGTTTCACCTGAGTATGTTGAGACCAGCTTTGGGTTCAAATAGGCAGCTTGAGCAGGCATGTGGGCAACAAGGTGGTGCTTGTGGATCAGGTTCCATTGGAGCAACCCAGCTTCCATAGCCAGCTTTGCACACCTTGCAAAGTGAAGAAGACACAGGTCTGTAACTTTTTTGAACTGCAAGATGCTCTCCTTGCCCATGTGAAGGCCACAGTCCATGAGCTCATACATGCTGTTCAAGTTCTGTAAGCATTGGAGCCTATGGAGGCTATAGGCATCATCCTCATCAGTGTAGAACTGCGGAATCTCTGCCATCACAGGCACAAGGTAGCGAATCTGCTTTGCCTTGAATCCTGTTAAATCAGGAAACTTTTCATACTTCTTCTCCCTGGCTGAAAAATTTGTGAGGCTCAATTTTTTAATCCTGTGGCTGGCATCTATGCCTTGTTCCAAGTACTGTTGCCTCATCTGCCTGTAGACAGCCTGGAGGTTTTGATCCTGGGTCCCAGCTCCAGCATGGCCTCTCACAACTAGGTCAAAGAAGGTGTTGGCCAGGGCATGTGCTGCTACCCCTTCTTCCAGGCAGTGCAAAGTATCATAGTGGACACTGAATGTATTCAGGCCAGGTACTGCACCAAGAGGGTGGCCACCAGGAAGAGGTGTCCCAGGCTTGGTCAAGGTAGATCTCCACTTTGCTGTAGCTCTAAAGTCATTGTGAGGTATGTCGCTCTTGTTTGCTTGGCAAGAAAAGCAGCAGGAGTTGTGGCTGTGCCCAGGCAGCTTGAGTTCATTTTGCAGGAACTCCCCATCTGCAGTGACATAGAACAAGCAGCCTCTGACCCTCTGTGTCCACAGATGGGAGCCACTTTGGTCTGCCCTCTTTGTTTTTTGCAGGCCATGGTTTCCCCAAATGGTCAAATTCTGGAAATTTGCCATAATAGAGATGCTGGAATGACCAAGCAAGCACTTTCCAAACCACTGTCATGGTGTCTTCATCTGGGTTTTCACTCTTGTGCTGGCAGCCCTTGGGGATAGCTGCTAGGAGCATTTGGCTGGATGCAACATTGTCAGCTGATAGGAGTGATCTCATTGAGATGATAGTGATTGAATCCCACTTTTGAAATTGACCACCATCCCCATGAATGACCAGAGGCAGGTACAGGTGCCTGCTGCCCTTCATGGGATTCTTGCACAGCTTTGGATCAGCAGCATCATGCTCATCCCAAAAGCTCTGCAACCCAGAAAAGCCAGAAACATTGTCATGATGTTCCACCCAAGAGAACCACTCATGGGGCAAGAACACTGCCAAAGTCTGATTTGCTAGGTACCAGCTGTCTGTGCCTTTCTTCAAGACTGGAGCTTCAAAGCAGTAAGGCACAGGGAGGTCCAAGGAATCATTTTTGCAAAACCTTGAAGTGATTTGTCCTGCCACATGGTTTTCATTCCTGCCAAAGTTTCCCAGGCTGGCCAAGACTTGGATGTCATCTGTTGCAGCACCAGACTTCACAGCAGCCAAAGCAAGGTGTTGAACAGAAGGGCCCTTAGATGGCAACAGGTTCATCCACAACAGTGTGGCAAAATGCTGGTGTCAAAAGGGAGTGGGCAGCTGAAGGTTTCTGCGACTGCATCATGGGACAAATTAAGCCAAGACTAGAAACAGACATCCCATGTGCAAATTGCTCCAGAAGTGCTAGGCCAAGAGGGCTCAAATGCTCCTCTGCAGTGGGCTCCTCAGGGACATCATGCTTCTTTCTCTTCCATTTGGCCATATTCCCCAAGCCCTTGTTCAGGGCCAGCAGGCTAACCCAGGCCCTTTTGCAAGACCCACAAAAGCCACTGCCCAACAAAAGCTTCTAGGGAAGGGGCCATCTTGAAGCCAAAAGCTTACCACAAACAAGCAAGTGTGTTCCATGTGCTAAAGCTTGGCCATGCAACAGTAGCCCATGGCTTTGGGCCCACAGCTTTACAAGGCAAAGGTGAGGTGGAAGCATTTTTTACCTTCTCATGCCTGCTGTCATGTGCCACATGGTCATGCGCCTTCTGGCAGAACTACCAAACATAGCCCTTTGGCAAGGCCAACACTGACTCTTTGTCAGGCCCTTGCACAAGACCAAGCTAACAATATCTTAGCCCTTTTGCAAGGCCACCCAAAAATAATAACTCACTTCCTCTTGGCCTTCTTGATCTGCAGGGCAGCATCAAACAGCTTCCCTTTGGCTTCTTCCAGGCTGACCTTTTTCCCTTTCTTGTCCAGCTTCTGAAGGTCAGCCAGGCACAGGTCCAAAGACTTAGCCTTTGCTGCACCAACCTCCTTCTTCACTCCTTTCAGGAGCTTCATCATTCTCTTCACCCTCACTTGGGCCTCTTCCTTAGCAACTTTGCTTCCCATCTCAGAGAGAAGGTCAGCTTCCACCACCTGATCATCCTCATCTTTCTTAGGGCTGGCTGCTGCCTCTTCTTCACTTGCTTGCCCAGACTGCTTGTCCATGATTGCCAACTTGCTTTTGTCTTTGCTCAGCACATCCTCCAAAGCTTTGGCAGCCTTGGAGCTTGCAGCAGGCCCTTCCCCATCTGCCAGAAGGCCTTGGGCTTTGAGCTCCAGCCACTGACAGGCTTCTCCTTTGGCCTTTGCTTCACCTTTTAGTTCATGCTGGCTTTTCTCTTCAGTCCATGTGATTATTTTCCGCAAGGTGAACTGCCACTCAGCAGGGTCAGCAGGGTCTTTTCTGACACCTATGCTGCCTCTCTTTACCTGACAAGGCAAGCTAATTTCACCAAAAAAAACATGTTTGCACCAGCTTTCAGCACAAACCTTAAACATGCCAAGCTGCCCTTCTCATGCACTCATGGAGGCCAAACCGCTGCAGCACCACAGCAAAAGGCACCCACTCCTCTGAGCTCCTTTCACCTTAGAAAAAACATTGCAGGGTGCAGAAGCACAGACCCAGCCAGGTGGAAGGAGCAGCCACAAGCAACCAAGGCACCAGAGCTTTTGGTGTAAGACACCAGCTCCTGGAGGTACACCTCCCTTTTCCCCTTCAGGTCTCCTCCCAGCTTCAAGAAGCAGCCCAAAAGCTTCTTCTTTGCTGGGTCACTGCCTTTTCCTTTGGCCACTTCCTGCCATAGGTTATCACACTCCTTGTCCTTCATGCTGGCTCTGGCAGAGGAGAACCTCTGCCACAGTGCTTCCCTCTGACCTTTTGTCAGGGTGTCCAGGAACTGCCCCACATCCTGGTTGCCTTTCTTCTGAAAGGCAGCCATCTTGTCTTCCAAGCTCATTCCCTCTCCTTCATCTTTCTTCAGCTGGTCTAAGGCACTTGCAGGCCTTTTTAACTTCAAGTTCAGCACCTTCATGACCTTTTTGGGTGCCATCTTGGGTAGCCCTCTCTCAAGGCCAAAAAAACCTTGCCAAAGAGCCCTTTGGCAAGGCCCAATCTACCAGTTTGTTTTGGGTGTCTCCAAGCCTAAATGCTGCTGAACAGAAGTTTCCTCAGTGGTGGCCATGAAATATGGCAGTGGCAACACTCTCATGGCAGCATTTTGTTGGGAGGCAAGTTTTCACCAGAAAGTGGAGGAAAGACACTAGCCTCATATGATCTCATATGAGCTCATATGAGGCAAGCTGCCCTCATATGAGGTAGTCTTGCCTCATATGAGACAGTTTTTGCCTCATATGAGGTGCCTTCACCTCATATGATCTCATATGAGCTCATATGAGGTTTTTGCTTTTCCAAACCAAGCCCAACCCAAGCTGATGGCATATTTTCCAGAAGGGCATGTTTGCTGTGCTCTGTTTTGGGTGCCCTTTTTCAAGACAGCTGATGCCAGCCCTTTTGCAGGACCCAATGCTGGCCAAGCCCTTTTTGCAGGGCCTAAAGTGGGTGAAACTCCCTCACTTCTTTTGCTTTCTTCCCTTGGGCTTCACCTCATGCCAGCCATCAGAGGACTCCTCATCCTTCACTTCAATCCCATCCAGTGCCCCTGCAGCTTCAGCCCTCTTGCCATGCAGGTCAGCTGGTGGGTGTGTTGCCCTCTTTGGCCTGGCAGTCTTGCCTTGGCCTTTTCTCCCAGGCTGTGCTGGGGCTGGCCCCTGGGATCCTGGCAAGGTTGCCAGGAGGAAATTGGGTGAAAATAGTGAAGATGGTGAGAAGGGTGATGCTACAACATATCCAAACATTTTACTGTAGTGTGTGTGTGGCATACCAAGAACTGCACTTATGAACACATATGGTGCATTTACAGTGGTTAAATTCCAAATGTTGGCTGTGGCTGACAGAATGCATGGGTGCCCCAAATGGCAGGTGCCAAACAAATATGTTGGCTGTGGTTGGTGTCCATAGAAGTGTGTGCAGCATCACAAATTCAAAGGCCCAATGATGTATGTAGATGCACCTATGAAATTGCCATAGTGACATGCATGAGAAATTAATTTCTATATAGAGGTGTTTGGATGCTGTGGTGGCCCCCCTCCTCCTTTTGCACCAGCACCAGCTGCAGCACTGCCAGTGGCCACTGGTCCTGTAATGCCACAAAGACATAGCCAGCAAACATGTGGAAAGGAGTAGGGTTGCAAAAAATCAAGAATGTGTACACACCAGTCCTGGCTGTTGCCTGTGTGGCTTTGGCTGCTTGGGCTGCTCCACAGGCTGCTCCATGGTCTGGTGGTGCCAGCCCCATTGGTGTGGCTGGCCACCTTGACCTTGGTAGTAGGCATGGTGGTGCCACATGGCTTGGGCTTCCACCAGCTGGGCCTGCTGCATCTGCCATTGTTGCCATTGGGCAGATGCAGCTGCAGCCTGGGCAGCTTGGGCAGCAGCTGCAGCATTTGCTGCTGCTGCCTGTGCCAGCTGGGCTGCTTCCAGCTTGTTTTTCCTGTCTTCTTGCCTGTCCAGGAGCCTTTTCAGCCTGCATGCTCCCAAGGCACCCAGCTTCAGCTTCTCCTTTTCCTCTTGGCTCTCATTCTTGCAGGTTTTCATGAGCCACCTTCTCTTGGCCCTTTCTTTCTGTGAGCCACATTTGTTTTTCTTCTGGGTGCTGCTGGAAGGCACTTCCTCCTCTTCTGTATCCTCACCATCTGGTTCCCACCTCTTGTTTTTGGACCATGCTTGCCATTGCTCCTCTTTTTCTTCCCACCAGTCATCCCACTTTTTACAACCTTTTTTCCAGTCATCCTCCCACCATTCATTTTTCTGCTCATGCTTGCCATCCTTTTTGGCAGGCTCCTTCTTTTCTTCTGCAGCCAGGTCAGCCCAAGACTTCCTGTTCCTTCTTGGAACTTGCTCAGCCTCCCAGTCTGGCTCCTCTTTTGGTTCCATTGCCAGCCCTTTTGCAGGACCTTCCAAGTCCAAGCCCCTTTCCAAGGCCTGTAGTGGGAGCCCTTGTACAAGGCCCAGTTGCTGTGTGCAGAAGCCAGGCCCCTGCAGGGCCCAGCACAAGACTAAGGCGATGACTTGGGCCATACACTTCAGATTGCAGTTTGTGTAGCTGTGTTGGATTCACACTGGTGCTGCTTGGTCCCCCCACAATCCCACAAGTAACATGCTCCAGCTTGGCATTTTTTTGCTGGGACACAGCAGTTCTCTGTCTAAGCCCTTTTGCAAGGCCCAACTGCAGACAGCTGCAGGACCTACTTGGCAAACTTGCTGAGGAGCTTTGCCCTCTCAGCAACTACATCAGCCTTTGTGGCCTTTGCCTTCTTGCAGGCAGGGAGCAAAAGTTCCACCAATTCCTTGTGTGTCTTGGTTGTGTTGCTAGCCTGAAGCTTTGTGATCCCTATGATTAATCTCTTGCTGTCTCCTGGCCCAGGGACATGTTGTATGTAGGCTTGGTTTTTGCCCCCTCCAATGGAAAGGCTAGCCTGGTGAATGAGCACTTTTTCAGTGCCCTTGCACTTGCTAGGCCCTTTTCCAGGGCCTGTCTTTGCTTTAGGCCCTTTTGCAAGGCCTGCAACACTCACCTTCCCCTTCTTCTTGCCCACCAGCTTGGAGGCAGGCTTCTTTATGTTGCAGCCTGCTGCAGCTCTCCAGTCCTTTTTCACCACATGTGGTGGGGAACTTTCCATGGCATCCAGGTCGCTTTTTTTGGCCTTCTTTGTCACAGCCTCCTTCTCATCCTCATCTTCCTTCTCTGTCTCATCATATTCCTCTTCTTCTTCTTCTGACTCCTCCTCCTCCTCTTTTCCATGGGCTGTCATGGCTGGGAAGCCCTTGGAGTCCATGCTCACATCTGACACATTTGGCAGCAGCTTTCTCTTTGGCTTCTCAATCACCATCTTCTTTTTCACCTGCTCCATCAGCTGGCATTGGCTTTCATCCAGCTTGGAGCAAAACCTTTGCCATGCTGTGGGGGAAGCAGTGCACCTTCTCCAGTGGTTTAGAACCACAAGCAGTGCATCTGCTGCCCTCCCTGCCAGCAAGCCCTTCTCACATGTCCAGTGTGCAGACAGCAGCTCACAGCCCCATGTCTGCTGCAAGTACACCATGCTGTGCTTCAGGTACCTGCACTTCACCTTTGCAGAAGGTGACACCTCCACCAGGGCAGTCAAGAGCTTGCTGAGCTTGCACAGGCTCCTGCAAGATTCTGCCTGTTGTGGCTCCAGCCTCAAATATTCATGCAAATTCAAGGCTTCTTTGATCCCCATTGCCCGAGTATAAGCATAAAGTTTGTCATCCAGTTTTTGCTGGCTTAACTCAGGGAATGGGACCCTCTTAGCAGGTTGTGAATTTCCTGCACCTTTCCTTCTTTTCCTCCCAGGTTTCATGAGGGACATGGGCAGCCCTCTTTGCAGGGCCAGCTGCAGATAGCCCTCTTTGCAGGGCCAATCTTCCAACAGGCAAGGCTTTGAAGCTGCTGAGATTGAGCATAACTGCAACAGAGAGATTCAAGTTTATAGGACATGCTGCAAACACATTTGCATCTGCCAAGCCCATGGCAAAAGAAGCAGCCTGCAACACCATACATCCCCACTGCTCTCCATTTTTTCTCCTTCATTGGTGTCTTCTCCATGTGTATGGTCATTTTTAAGACCTTTTGCTTCAGCCCTTTTGCAGGACCATTGGCTTCAGCCCTTTTGCAAGACCTTAAGGTGGCACTGTCTTTTTGCAAGTGGTCACCTTCTTGTGTCCACAGTATCTCCCAGCCTGGTCCTTCTTTTGGCCACTGGGTTCCAGTGACTGAACCCAAACTGCAAGTATGCTTCCCTCCAAGAAGCATTGCAGTGGTAGCACTTCAAACCCCATGTGGCATCTGCCAAGTGCCTCCTCCACAGCCATCCACCACAGTGAGGTGTTGTGCACTCCAGGTAGGACCAGTAGGCATCCACCTCTTCAAAGCTGTTGCGAGGAGGCCTGATGAGCATGTCCAAGGGGTCAATCTCTGTGGCCATGGCTCTTAGAAATTGCCCTTTTGCAGGACCAAAAAAAAGCCCTTTTGCAGGACCAAAAGCCAAATACCCTTTTGCAGGGGACAGTTGGGCAGTGACCTTGCCCAAGCTTGCCCCTATAGCTTGTGAGTTGAAAGGCTGCTGGTGGAATTGAACATGAGTGAAACACAAATATAAATATATACTTGTGGATGGGTTGTAGGTTCCATTCATGATTAGTGGATTGGAATGGGGTCTAAACCTAAAACTTTCTGTGAAACAGCACAAACACCCTTATTGAAACTATTGAAACAAACTAGTAAAGTTATTGAAACAAACCAATAACCCTTATTGAAACAAACCAATAAAGTTATTGAAACAAACCAATAATTTTATTGAAACACAAACCAATAATATTATTGGTTTGTTTCAATAAAAACACTATTTCAATAATGGCATGACAAACCAATAACTTTATTGAATCTTTTCAATAAGGCGTACTCTGGGGAGCAACCCTTTCGCACGAAATGAGGGTCGATCGTCAAAAACTGAGGAAAAATTGCGATTTTACTTGTGTGTAAAAGCTTCTGTGTGTAAAAGCGTCTGTGTGTAAAAGCGTCTGTGTGTAAAAGCGTCTGTGTGTCAAAGCGTCTGTGTGTCAAAGCGTCTGTGTGTAAAAGCGTCTGTGTGTAAAAGCGTCTGTGTGTAA